>JAVHNF010137871.1:0-11884 GCA_034783455.1 Micropsitta finschii | reverse complement strand
CCCCCCCCCCCCCAAAGCTGACAAACAAGTTTGTTTGTAACTTCCAGAAGCCTGGACCTCCAACTGCTCATTTTGCCACTGCCAGAGTCACAGTCAGGCAAGGGCATACTAAAGACACTTTGGACCATGCTGTCATTGGCTCGTGTGGTACAAGATCAATCAGATCCTTCATTACTATCAAGCAGAACACCTTGCTTCTGATTAAAATGAATCCTCTTTGCTGCTCAGAGAAACACATCTGACTTTCTGGAAGGAATGGCTGAACAGGGCATCCAGAATGCCGAGGAAACCAAAAACATGCCACAAAGGAACTTGGGCAGCCATGGGACAAGCGAGTAGATCAGACACTGACAAAACCACCATGTTCTCTGAGCTGTTCATATGTGATTAATCTCCTCTAGTAGTTATTTTTTAACAGGCATTTCCCCAATTGCTTGCCAAGCAGTTGGCAAACGCACTGCAGAAGAGCCGCATGTGCTCCAGTAACAAACATGCAAGCTACATTTCAAAGTGGATGTAGTAAATGCAGTTCTCAGTCCAAGTAAGAAATGTTGTTTAAAATCCCATTTTCCTGTATCTGAAAACAAACAATCTCTTCTTCCTACATCAAAGAACTGAAATGCAATATCCCCCCCTTCACTGTATTTGTTTTGTGCTACAGCTGTTTTTCTCCCTAACTAGGTCCAACATGTCATTCCTCTCACACAGAGCACTCTACAAAGTAGATTCCTTAATTAAGCAACAGCTACTGCCATTCAAAGTCTTTTACAAAGTGCATTTGCATCCACAGTAAAACAGGGCAGCATCAGGGCAAGACAAAGGGAGAGAGAGCTCTTGCAGGCTCACTTTTCAGCACACTACAGTTCTGCTGCAGAGCTTCCAGTGTAGCCCACAGTGACACCAACCTGTTGGAAGCTCTCCAGCAGATCTACCAGCAATTTTATAAGCACTGTATGTGAAATACTGGCACTCGCACCTGCAAAATGCAAACCCTCAGGCTGTTTTCTCTGGTTCCAGTCATCAGAACCCTCTGAGCTGGTGAAGAGGCGGTGCTGCTCGTAATTATCCCAGCTGAGGGCTCTGATCCCTGGGTTGAGTGCAAAGGCAACACACGCTGCCCACCTGCAGTGCCACAGCCACCAGTGGGATAAACCAGCATGGGCACAGCCTGTGTTAACCCAGCTGTGCTGCCCTCTGCACACACACTGGCTCACTCAGCTGTCCCTGCACGGCACGGCAGCAGCCATGGCCATCACAACATGCTTTGCCACAGTGCGGGTTCTAACTCCTGGCTGCCGCTGCCCGTGGCTTCGGTAAGGGCTTTAGTCCCCAGTGTGAACAGATTCAAATCAAGCCTTTACAAATCAAACTGGAAGCCCCATTTGTCCCTGAGCCTTCATGGTTGGGCAGACCAGAAAGAACAACAGCCCATCAGGCCTCCACTACCCAGCCTACAGAGCTGAGGCAGCCCGCACAGCAGGGTACTGATGAGTACCCTCAGCCAGCTGCAGGAGAGAGGGCACTAGTGTTGCTTCTAACCAAGTCTTCAACTATAGAGCAAGTAGCTAAGGCTGTGAATTCATAACTGGAGTTCTGAATTCACCCTGCCCATGGTAGATGCATGCGCATGTGCTTTGGAGCTGGATGAACCCGCTGCAGCACACACCCTGTGGAGGTTCAGCTCCTCATCCTCTGCATGGAGGGTGGCACATCTCCCCATCCTCTCTCCTCCCTCTTCTCCTCCCTGTCTTTTTCTCCTCCTCTTGCAGCTCTCAAAGGTTCCCAACTGCACTTTTTCTCTTACCTTCCTGTTTATTACAGGACCTCAACTTTTTTCCCCTTCATCTTCCACTCTGTGCTGCTGCTGCAGTCTTCATCTTTTGATGAGAAACAGGCCATCAAAGCCTCTATCCTCAGCTGCATACTTTTAAGTTTAGCCCCCACCATCTACCAGGAAGATTCACGTTAGGTATAAAGCACTGCACCTGGCAGTGTTTGCCAGATCCTCCCCAAACAGTAATAGAGTTTCTTTGCCTCAGGACCTGCTGAACCCAAATACTGTTTTCCCTGGCACGAGAGGCCAATTTACTCCTTGAGATGAATATTAAAGAAACGGGATTTGCTTGACCTCAGGAACTAAGAAGCCAGAACTTTTTCCTGCAGCCACAGTCACACCCCTTGTGCCTGCAATGCTGAGCTATTTTTAAAAGATTAATTCCTGTGGTGTTTTCCTGACAGCCATAAAGCAGCAGGGCATACTCATAGACACGCTTTGCTATTCTTGACTTCGCCTGTGCCTCATGACTGTGGTCTTCCAAATTAAGAAAGATTAACCAGCTGTCACAAGAAAAAAAGGGAAAGATAAAGAAGAAACCCTTCTCTTCGTAACCTTTCCTCTATTGCTTGTTTTCCCTGGGCAGCAGCTCTGACCTGGCAGGAAACCATCTTTTAGTTCCTGCTCCACAACTCCATTACATCTTGGACATGTCCAAGTCCTGAATGTTGCAACATGGCCTTTCGGAACACTTAAAAAAGAAAAGAAAAACCTGTACCTCCTGCCAATGTTTTAACAAGCAAAACCAGTGATCCAAACCCCAAGCGAAGTACTGTTGCCCGTCCATGTAATAACAACACTTTCTATACCTGAAAAAGTAACATCGGTAACTTTAAATGACAAAGGGGCCCCAACGTCAGCCATGCCAAGAACCATTCTGTTCCCTCCATCTCAGCAGACGACAGCTAAATTGAGTTTGTGACTCTGCTAGTAATTCCAATAAAAGCATGAAGTCCATAGCAAATGATGATACAGACCCGTGTCGGCTTAGGGGCCTCTTGTTAAAATAGAATTCAGAGGCACAGAGTGGTTTAGCTGTTTTCTCTCCTCTGTACTTGTTCCCTGGTTTAAAATACAGAACATTTTTTCTAAGGCTGTGTAAAGATAAACAAAGATTAAAAGTAGGGCAAACATCTCTATGCCCTGATTTCATTGTCTGAACCTTCATTAAACTCCTCAGTTAGCAAGGTCAGACCTCATCTCTTTTCTGTTCATACACACAATTTATTTCTGCTTGCCCACAGTCCATGCCTGGGGAGAGCACTCCCAAGCAATCAACCTTTCACTCCCAGCTCCTGACCCCATTTCTTTTCTCTCATCCTTTTACATTTGCAGCCTTCTGGCCACCTCCTAATGGTAAAACCAGCTTTTTGGCTGCATGAGCCAAGATAAGAGGCAGTGGCAACATGCCCTTATGATGAAGAAATTGTCTCTTGCCATGTTTTCTACCTGCCAGAGCAAGTCTGCAGCTGTCTGTCCTCCTCACCCTGAACCGTTCTGTTGCTGCTGCCCTCAGCAGCACTTGTGTGGCCACAAAATGTGGCAAGCTCTGGAGCAACCTCTCATGGCTGTAGTTTGCATCTTGTCACACTCATCCTGCTCCTGCACTCTGAGCCAAAATCCTCTTTCAAGCCAAAACCTGAGTGACTGACACACAATGAGCCAAGCAGCTGGTATCAGTGGATTTTGAAACTATAAGAATTTCCCCTGCATGTTAATGCTCTGTCTGCCTTCAAACTCCGTCCTAGGAAAGTGGTGACAATATACAGTGTCAGATACATGCAGGTCAAAGCTTTACCCATTAGCACAGCCCAGCTGCACCACCTCCTTCCTGGAGCTCTGCTACTGACTTCAGAGGCTAAGCTTATGTTACTGGTATGCTGTGAAAGTACATTTATATGAATTCAGGTGACAGCAAAATTATAATAAAGGTTTTAGTTCAAATGGGGCTATGCTGTTATTTCATCAGATGATTTTCTGGGCCATGAATTTCAGCATCATTCATTTAATCAGAAATAATATTTAATTCTCATGCATGTCAGAATGACAACATTTACTTTGCTTCTTCCACATCAAACTTACGGAAAAAAATAGGTGATGGGTTGCGGAGCTCTCTAAAGCTGAACACTGATAAATAACCACTGGATGAGAAAACAACACCAAAGTTAACAACTTCTGGTGAATTTCAGAGGGCAGAAAGGAAGAACTTCATTCAACAAAAAGAAGAGCAAAATCCCATGAAAAAAAACCTAAGCATTTTTTCCTCCAGTCAGTATTGCTTACAGTAACTCCAGGGGTTTATCTACATTTCTAGACTCTTTATTTGATCTCCTAGACATTGGAAATAAAAGGCAAAATCACCTTTCACCCCCTCTGAACAAGCTACACTGAAGCACAACAGACAACAAGCTGAACATGACTAGCAGGCAGACATTTCCAACACTGCACCTATATTTATATAGGAGAAAGAGCACATATATACAGACATTTTTAATATGTATATTGCATATAAATATAAAGATACGTGCCTATTTATGCATTCAGGCATAATAACAAGGTTTGCTTGAGAAGTGCTGTCAAGGCTGGTCCATGATGGGTGGGCAGGCAGCACATCCGGAAGCCCTCCCTGGGGCTTGCTGGGGGAGCGGGCACTACCGAAGAAGGAACAACCTCCCCTAGCGCCAGTTTTTCGCCATCTCACAGCAGTTTGTCAGGCTCTCCTTGTAAAACCCTTCAGCCTCCTGGCGTTTCCAAAGGGCTCAAAGGAACGTAACAGGAGCTAGTCAAAAGTACACACCCACCCCGCTCTGAGCCAAAACCTCACAGAACACAAAGTTTATACAGAACGCAAAGTTTATACAGCCTAACAGCTGCCTACCTCCCCTCTCCTGCAGGAGTCCTCTGAAACAACATCTGCTCTGTGCCCTTGCCTGGTGTGCTTTGACAGCCCCAGGTGAGCCCCTCTTCACAGCAGCCTGTACCCCTGTGTCGGCCCATGCTGTGCCTGGCACACAGAGGCTCCGAGCCTAGCCGGGCACATGCAGGAGGTACCCGATGTAAACAGGCTGCAGAGCTCACTCTGCAGTACTCTGCCTGACCTCCGGACAGACTTTTTGCTGCAGCTATTTTGAAACTCCCCCTCTTGGGAGGCCACCCAAAGCATCCCTGTACAGTTCAGGTCGTGCCTTCATCACCTGGACCAGACTGAGTCCTGCAGCGCTTTTGATCTTTCCTGGCTACATAAACCAGTGAATTTAAAGAACCAAAGCAGCTGCTGACAAGCACACCTGAATTAGCTCACCCTTATGCTGGACTGCAGTAATTCTGTCTATACTTCCCCTGCCTGGACTGGGACCAGGACTCTCAGTCTGAGGGTTTCTTTCTCTTCCCTCCTCTTTTTCTACCCAGGAGAGCACCAATAGGAAGAAGCAGAATGTGCTTTTGCAAAGCTAAGATTGTTTTTTACAGAAAGCCTTGGACTTGGCAATGCTTGATGCAGCAAGAGCAGGGGAACAGCCCTCAGCACAGCCTGGGCAATCCTTCCAGAAAACGTCAGGGTAAGATTTTTTTTTAAGCGGCTGAGTATGCGCTTAAAAGTTATGATTGAGGATGATGAACTCACGCAAGTCCCAAGACAGACTCTTCCATTAATGCTTGAGTCTCTTAGAAACTCTATGTATCTGGTTGAGATGCTCTTGGGGAAAGAAAATGCATCAGAAGTCAGAAGGGCAATCAGCAAAACTCTTTCTCCTTCCTTTCTCTTCCCCTCAACTACCTGTAAGTAGAAAGTGTTTAAACTATGGTATTTCCTCACCAGGAAGGACAGCAGAGAAGGAAAGTATCTCAAAAACTACACAGCTGTAACCAAACTGTTTTGCACACCTAATTAGGATGAACACAAGGTGAAAAGCGTTTGATCTGAGGCCACCGTGTGCTCACTGTAATAGGGCATCTTTCAGAAACATACATAGAAATGTTAAGTCAAATCAAACCACTGTTGAACCAGTGACAGGTGACCCTGACCCACATTAGACAAAACTGTAATGTTAATGTAGGAACCAATTCCCATGCACACATGGTTTTCTGTCCATATTGAGGCATTTTATTGAGGTATAAACTTTGCAGAAGATGAGGTAACAATATGCATAGGACTTAATGCAAAATAACTTCACACTTCAAATTTACTTGGCATTAACTGCTGTATGTGGAGAACTGATAATTCCTGCTTGTAAGAGTCTCCTTAATGCACAGCTGTGTTAATGCTAGTGGTAGGACTGTGGAGAAGGCACAGCAGTTGTAGCTAATGAAACCAGTCAAATTGAAAATGCTTTTGTACAATGGTTACAGCTTCTTTTCATTGGTTTGAGTTAGAAATGACTGAGACAGACAAGGCTTACTACAGTTTAAAGTAACCTTGTCCAATGCTGAATGTTCTTGCAGCAGTGACAGTGGGGTGGGTGAGTGTGGTTGTGTGTGTTTGGCTTGCTCTTTTTTTTTTCTTAAGAAAGCTTTATTGGAATAAAAATCCCCTGCTTGTCAGAGTAGTTCAGATTTGGCACTTGAGTTTTAAGTTGTCAGACTTCCTACAGCTAAAACATGGAAGTCTGGGTAAAGATACATTCTTGTGTTTTCAAACCTTTCTCTTAAATAGTTACTTAAGCTCATGTTCTACTTCCTCAGTTTCAGAGTTTAAGAAATTCTATACACGTATCTTTAGCGTAGCTCCCCTGAAGCTTACCAAATAATACTTTAGTATTATTTGGTAATACTTTAGTCATAAAGCATATACAGTTTCCTATGAGAAGTTCAGTTACTATTTGATATGTAGAACATTCCTTCTTGGTGAATGTTAATATTCTAAGACCCAGTAGTAATTCCTGCAGACAGTAAGAATTGTGATATCATTAGAACTATACTATAAAATGTACACAAGCATATATAGAAAATTAACCAGAGAAACATCAGTTGCCTGTTGAAAGTCCTTTTTCTAAACCAATTCGAAAGTATTATCAAAATAAAAAAAACAGCTTTAAAAAACAGCTTGAGGTAAGAGTTATATGTAAATAGCAATCTTTTTCTTAAAAAAATAGCTGTATTGAAATTCTAGGTACTTAGAAAGTTACTTACTGTCAATAAAAACTTTTACTAACAATTGTAAAGAGTACTTTAACTGCTACAAAAGTATATAAACATTGTACACAGAGCCAAAGTAAAAAAAGTACAATGCTGTACTTCCATTTCATTTAAAAATACGTAGGACAATTCAAACTTTTACCATACAGTTAACTGGCTTTGCATTAGCTGATACTGTTGACCATGGAACAGTCAGCTAATTCTGCGTGCTGCTGGCTTTCAGCTTTGCTAGGACACGGTGCTTTACCATGTCCGTTTGCCTGAGTACGTCGTTGGCTGTAAAACAAAATGTAGGCTTGAGCCCTGCATACTTCTTCCATAGTGCACCTGTTGAGTTTCGAATCGTTGCAGTGTACCCAAAATCCTGCAGTGAAGAAATACACCAAAAAGTTATCAGAACACTGATTTGAAGTCAGTGCATTTTATTTAATCATGAATTAGTGTTCAGTCCCATTTAACGAGTTGTGTACAAAACGCACACTGTGTCAGTTGATCTAGTATATTTGCATCTATGTTTTAAAAGCCTAGCTTGGCTTCCTCAGATTTACAAGCAAGTTTATAGCTGGAACATGTTAACATGTTTTAACAAGCCAACACAAAAACTGAACTGTTTTGGTCTACTGAACTGCAGTTCTCATTCCAGGCACTTCAGCTACAAGTGGTTCCCTTTTGCTCTTGAGACAAGACAGTAAGCTTAGCTCTTGAGAATTAGGAACACTCCTCCCACACCCATTTCACAGCTGGTTCCTACCTCCTTCTGAATTGTAGCAGTAGGCAGTGTAGTGCCCGGAGCCAAATCCTTTCCCATGATGCATTACCACAGCAGACAAGTCATAGATAAAGCAGTCGGGCAGGAGGGACTTGAGGGATTCTCTGCAGCAGTAGGGCTTCATGTTAAGCATTTGATCAAAATTAACATGTACGCCAATCTTCTCACGATGATTGCGTCCTGACCACCTGGTAAGCGTCAAAGAAAACTTACTTTTTTCTTAAAGAACACAGCATTCTAAATTATACTTTAAGAGAACAAGTGTCATCTTCACTGTTGTCTTTGTGTGTTAAATCAATGCTAATTTGCATGCGTGTTCCCTAGGTCTCTCCTTTATTTCTAGCCCTTTTAAAATGTGTCTATTGTACCTACTGTTTTTTCATCTTCTGAAACATATGTCTTAATATGTCGGTAATGGTGAGTGGGATGTACTTCCCATGTACCATCTCACTGGTATTTCTCATTTGTTCTATCTCATTTTCAGTTTCCTTTGTATTCAGGACAGACTCTGTACTACTGTGTGAACTAAAGAGTTCACAGAAGATACAATACAGTCTCTACTTCCTTACTCTCAGGCTAATGCATTAATGTATTTGGTTATATGAAGGTTATGTGAGACTTCCACAATCTGAATACAATCTCAGTTTGTACATTAGTGAATATGAGCATTTACGCTACCTGAAGGTAACAGAGTTCACAGCAAAGTTAGTAGGTTTTGACTAAAAAGAAGGATGAAGTAATTTTGGTATTAAAATAACAAATAGTTGGAATCCAGAAAGTCCATTTTCTACTTATAGTGTATCTTACTGAAGATTAAATAAAACAAGAAAAACAAGTTTCTAATAACTATTTCTCATCATACTAGTAAAGGGAACTGAAAACTGATGCTGAAAAACATAGACCCCAAACAAGGGAAAAGCAGGACTACATTTGTCAGTTTGCAGTGCTGTTTGTTGTGATACTACTTACCTAAACCGTTTAAGGTGTAATCTGAGAACCCGAGGTAGTCGACACACCATAAGCTGCTTCTGAGCTTCTGTGAGTATAACTGGTTTAGAAGAAAACTTCCTTCGTTTTGCTGAGACCAAACACACAGATACACAATACAAATCTTGATAACAGCCTTGTTTTTCAATCTAAGGTTTATCCACCAAATTTGCATGGATCTAAATAGCTATGGTATGTACCTCCTTAAAAAGGATACACTCAGGGCCATTTTGCAAGGATTATTTTATGATACAAGTATAAAATACTTGTGGTTACTTAGGTTAGTCACCTTAATGGTCTTTGACTGGGAGTATCAGAATCCCCATTAGTGTGTGATCAGACTTTATCTAAGAGAAGCATCACACTTCAAAACATCCTTTGAATAATTCCATCTTCTAGGTGGTGAGTAATAGCTGTCAAGTGACCACACCAGGAACATGAGGAGACTTTTAAGACCTTCAGTATTTTCCTTCTGTAATAACTGTCACTTTACTTTGTATTTTACACATAGAACGTACGTATGAGTACATACTGCCTTTACTCACTGTTGCACTGATCACATGCATATATCTTTCCTTCCAAAGCTTCTGTTTCTGTAAACTTGGCCAGCATTTCTGTTAGCAGACACGGGTACTGAGATGACATCTCTTTGCTGTTGCAGTGATACCTCTCAGGAAACTCCAGGGACAGGTCCCAGAAAGGTTCTATGGTATTTGATTTATTGTCACAGGTAAGGCATGTAACCTGCAAAACGATATTTCACCAGTTGCTCACTCAAAAATGTACTAAAAAGATGTATTTTTCCCTAGAGGTAACTGATGCAACAGTAATTTAACAAAAGAAATTATACACCTAATTTCTTTTCTCTGAAGATCATGTCCAATACTGTTATCACGAACAGGTAAGTGTTCTTACATTTGACTGAGAAACAAAAGCAGAATCAAAATGGTCTGTCCAAGAGAAAGCAGCTGGTGGAGTCTTGCGAGTCTTTTCTCTTTTCCAAAAAGAAACACTCCAAAAGGAACATTTACATGAGAAACTCTAGTTTAGGTTAATTAAAAATAATCATATTAATAATAAATAATAATAAAAAAAGAAAACCAAACCAAAGCAAACAAAAATAAACAGCTGGGGATTTTAAAGTCATATCCTCCTTACTTTGTAAGTCTTCCAGGGAAGCCTGGATTAGGAAGCACACTTCTTCAAATTAAAATTAACAGGTAAAAATAATTTATTTCTTCTTTCAGTAAGTGGATCCATCGTCACACTAGGGAAAGGACAAGCAGTAAGACAACATAAATAAAATGTCAAGAAGTGAAGTGAGTCAACCTGGAAAATGCAGGTAATAAGGAGGGGGACAATTAATTTATTATAACATTCAATAGAAAAATAGGAGAGCTGCTGCTTTTAACTAAAGCTGTAACTACAACATATTAGGTGTTGATTTGCTATGTTGTCTTCTAAAGGCCAGCTCCAGCTGCTTCTAGAAGACTGTCCCATCATTTAAGTCTTCATCCAAAGGCCCTTCACCCTTCCACTATCCATGTGGATGAGTAACTTCTGCTAACAGCTGAACCTGTGTTGTTGTGAATCTCCATTTAGACTGCAACAACCATAGTTCATAAAGGCTATAAAGAATTACCAGTAAATAACAAGCTTGTGTGTTTGAGGCTAAAATGACATTCACCTTGGTATGTGCAATACAACAAAGTACAACATAACTCTAACCAAACTGCTCTAGAAAGACACATTCCTAAAGTAAGCTGAAATTTAATAAGGCTCAGATAGGAATCTTTGACAGAACTTCCATAAGCATCCAGCATGCTGCCACCCCCTTCCCCAATAATTAAACTTTCCCACCAAAGGACTAAAGGAACACATACACTTGATATTTGCTAATACACAGACTTAGTAATAAAGGAATGGAAATCCACGAGGTATCAAAATACTGTTATTTCACAGGCATGCCTTTATCTTGCTGTTCACCATAAATTCCGTGTGTTTTCTTCAGTTAGGTTAGCTTACACAACTGTGAAAATACACTCAGTTTTGTTCAAGAGCTCCTTCATTTTCCTCTGAAGGTTACCCTGCTTTGTTATGTTTGTCATGATTATTTACATAGGGACAGATCTGTCACCTTGTGACACCTTCCTCCTTCTTGTCAGTCATTATTTAATGCATTCATTACTTAAAACAGCTAACACGATCTGTATATTAGCTACTTAATGTGCATGTGTATATTTGTGTACCAATGCATGTGTTTAGCAGTGGAGTTAGGAAAGCTGATAGCTGCTTTAAGTTCTTAGAAGAAAATGCCACTGTCTTGTTCTTAGAAAATCAAATTCAAACTTACATGGCAGAAAAGAGGAGAATCTTCTTTTTTAATTTACACCGACAGGAGCTTCTTTTGTAAGTGCTAACATCTGGCAGCATTTCAAAGCCACAAACTATTAGTAACTCAGGGCTGGAATCTGAACTTGGAGACAAAATGGTATGTTTGGCCACAGTTCAAGCTAACTCCAGCATAAACACAGAAATTACTAAATAGATTTCTGCTGTACAAATGAGTGATTTTGTAGAGCCTGAAGTTTATTTAATTGACTAGTTACTTAAGAATTTGCTGCATTTGAATGCACACTGAAGATTAACAGGCTCAGGACGAAGTACATACATGAACTCAGTACAGATAATTTTAACAAGTTCTTAGGTTTTAAATTTAGTGTGTAACTGTTAATAATCTAAGTTATTTTAAGATGCTCTCTTCCAACTGGTTACTAAGTACTATCCCAAAGAAAAAGAAAAAAAAAAAAAAACCCAAACAAATCAATCCATCTTCTACGTTTTGCCTTTCAGTAAAACAGAAAAGATAAACTGATGCTTCTCATCTCATCATGCAACTGTGAGCAAAGTTGATTTATGTTAATAAAATCCCGTCCTGATACAGAGTTGCACTTACTTCCTCAAATCAAAGACAGCCCTCTTCATGATACTGCAGTGAAGTTACACTCTTTAAGAGTCCTCATATTTGTGTACTTGCCAACAGCCAAGTAACCTCATGTACTTGGATAAGGATACACCCAACCGTATCAGCCCTCTGCACAAAGTGCTCCTGTACACACACTCCATGGTAAATGAGGGCTGGAACAAAGATTGCAAGTATT
>JAVHNF010137830.1:0-12111 GCA_034783455.1 Micropsitta finschii | reverse complement strand
CTAAACCCTGGCCTCAGGAAATTAGAAAATAAATGAAAGCATGCTTTCACTTATTTTATTTTAATGCAAACAGCCCTCTGTTTGCATTAAAATGAATTTGATCGGAGGTCTAGACCTACTGACCAAATTCCCCCTCCTCCCCCCTAATCCAAGGCTCTTCGCAAGTGCCAGACAGCAGATTGGAATCTGCTCTGCCCTCAAAACACCGTAGGAGCACTTGCGAGGAGCTTTGGGTTGCGGGGAAGGCTCCTACGGTGGAAAACTGCCCCATGTTAGAGATTGGAATCTCCGGTGGGGGCGTGTTCTTGGTTTGCGAGCAGTTTTCAAGGGAAAATGCTCACAAACCAAAAACACCGGAGGATTGGAATTGGCCGATATGTCTGTGGTAGAGTGGACAGAATAGCAAATATGTGCTCTGTCTTCGCATGGAGCTCCGCACGAGCTATTCGATGTTTCTGCCATGTTCCTTTTAAAAGTTACCTCCCCATTGTTAACCGCGTTCATGCGAAGACGTGTTAAAGTTCCATCTGATTTTTTATGCATCCGGATACCCAGATACACCGGGAAACTCAGTCCCATATATTCAAATTACGACGCACAGTTATCAGAGTTTACATATTTAGCAAGCCAGTCATCTTTCAAACCCTTCTCAATATTTGATAAGAGTATTTTGCAATCGGTTTTCTCCAATGTTAAGAAGGATTCCTATTTTATCCCAATGTGTTTTAAAATGTTTAAAATCGGTGAAAGTACTTTGTTACGTCTTTGTCTTAGATTGGAGATAATGAGCACAGCAGTAAAATACGCGTTAGATCCTCTTTTTTCCTACGCAAAGCTGTACTAAAATGTTTAATCGGGGCCATTTTTAGTCTAATATCAATAGGCCAAAGATCCAGTTCAGCATATATCAGAAGCGAGCTTGTTGACATAGGTAATTGTAACAATCGCTTTAGAAATTTCCTTTCTTCCCGATTCACATTCTCATGGTAGTTCAATCCCCATAAGTCAGCCCCAAATGTCACAATCCCACAGGATTTTGACTTATAGAGTAATAATAATTTATCAATTATATTTACAGAGAAGGAATTAAGAACTCATAGCAGTGACCAATTAGACTTATTATAATTCCGCACATTATTTAAAATCATGGATGACATAGTCAAATTATATGTAAAGAGACAGCCTAGATATTTAAAATCATCTACAATCTCAATGGGTGACTCGTTACAATAAAAAGTACGTAATTTTCTTAAAATCTTATGCTTCCTAAATATTAACATTTTTGTTTTGGTGGCATTAATGGATAACATCCTATCGTTCATAAATTTCACAAAAACTGTTAACATGTCTTGTAAGGCACTCTGTGTTGTTGCTAAGAGAGTACTGTCGTCCGCATACAATAAGATTGGGACATTCATTCCATCAATATTTGGTACATCGTAATTACCTCTTTTTAAAAAAAAATATTTTTATTAGTGGCATCATAGTCATGAGAGCATGTACATAAATCAATCAACAGCATGTTACAGTAATGATTGAAAATGTGTCACTTGTATCGCAACGTCACATACAGGATTCTCCTCTGCAGCAGTTCCTCCAGTAAGTGCTGTCAGCAGCTGTTGTTAGCGGAGCATAGATGCATGAATCATAAATATGTACTGTTCAAGTGTGCGACATCGCTATACATATTTCAATTAAATAGGAGATATATCTTTGTTAGAGGATTGTACAATGTCATCCTTCACATCTTCATCCCATGTACATACATGACGCCATTTTATGTTTAATTCTATCAAACAAAATTAATCCAATACAACAAACCCCCAACTACCCCCCAAATTATGTCTGTATCCTCATTCCACCAACATTCTATTGGATCATGGTTCCTCTTCTGAGTTCACACCATTCGTCTTGCTCAGATAGTTAGTCAGGTATATCCATATGTTTTTAGCTCTGCACGACACCGGGAGTAGGTCTTGGTACTGCCTGTGCAGTGAGCAATCTCTTAATAGGGTGTTCCACCAATGTGCAGTTGACGGGGGAGTGCATTTATTCCAGTTACTTAATATGGTCTTTTTAGCTGCCCCACAGGCTAATCCCAAAAAACTAAGTTTAGTACCTTTTAGTGTATCGGTTGTCAACAGTAGCCAGGTCAAAGCCTCGGGCGCTATTTGCACTCCTAAGATGTCGCTTGTTTTTGTGCCAATTTCAGCCCAGAAGGCAGATATAATGGGGCACGTCCACCACACGTGGAGCCAGTCTGCCGAGTTCTGTGAGCACCTAAGGCACTTGGTATCTCTATCTGGGTAGATGCGGGCTAGTTTAACTGGGGTGTAATACATTCTATGCAGGATCTTGCATTGTATCGCCCTGTACTTCTCTGGCAAATACTTTACCCCCACTGAGCCACAGCAGCTCTTCCACTCCATCTCTGTCAATTGTCTGCCTATATCTCTCTCCCATGCAGCTTTAGTTTCTGTAAAATCTTGCAGTTTATATTTTGAGAGGTGCAGTGCTATACCGGCTATCCAGTGTGCATCCTGCTCTATTGCCGTTAGGTAGTGGAGAATAGGGGGTGCCACCGGTAATGTTGGGAAAGTGGGAAGCCATGCCCGCAGGGCCTCCCGTAGTCTAATGTAACTTAGCACATGCATTGTGGAGAGGGATGCTGATGGGCATAACTGTTCAAAGGCAATAAATGTGTTATTAGGAAAAATGTCCCCGAATGTACGTTTTCCCATAGTTTCAAATAGGTGAATGAAGCCTGCCTCAAAGGATACCGCCAGACCCTGCGTTTTGAATAGCGGCATCGATGGGAGTATCCAGTGTGTGTCCCCGGTTATTTGAAGTGCACGCCGTATTGCCAACAGAGTGGCATCCAAGGCGCATTTGTATGGTATATTCAGTTTTTCAGGAGTGAGTGTATTGCTACTGGTTCAGCCATGTGTTTCTCGCCCTCTTGATGTTGTGAAATTTTTTCCTGGATAAACCGGTACCTAATAAATTGCATCTGAGCGGCAAGATAGTATGTAAATACATCTGGCGCAGCCAGGCCTCCCGCTGTGGTAGGTAACGTGAGAGTGGCTAATTTAATTCTGGGGGTTTTCCCACACCATATCAACTCGTTGAAAATCGAGTTTATACGGTTGAATAGCGATTTCGGTACACAGATCGGAACATTGGATACCACGTACAGTATTTTGGGTAGTAGGACCATTTTACATAGTGAGACCCTGGCCATGAAGCCTAGTGGTAATGGTTTCCATTTAGCCACCAGTTGAGTAAGCTCAGTGAGTAGCTTGGTGTAGTTTTCTTCTAGTAGTTCCGGGGTGTGCTTGGAAATCCATATGCCTAAATACTTGAAGCCTTTTTCTGGGCATTGTAGGCCTAGACCCGATACAAGAAGTTCTGCTGGAGCGGTGATTGGGTAAATCAAAGATTTAGTTCTGTTCAGTCGGAGGCCGGATACTGTGCCATATTCCGTGAACATGCGTAAAAGGCCTGGGATCACCTCCTGAGGATGTTTAACGTATAGTAAGATATCGTTTGCATATAGGGATATCGCTACCCATCTGTTCCACATACCAAGGGCCCAGTCTGGGGCGCATTGCCTAAGCCTGCACGCCAGCGGTTCCATGGCAAGGGCAAAAATAAGCGGGGAGAGGGGGCAGCCCTGTCTCGTCCCTCGTTCAATTTGTATTGAGGGTGAGATGTTCCTATTGGTTAGTACAGTAGTGGTCGGATAATTATACAGTACACCAACCCATCTTAAAAACGAATCCCCAAACCCCATCCGAATCATGGTGTGCCAGATAAATTCCCATTCGATCGTGTCGAACGCTTTCTTGACATCAAGTGAGACCACAGCCGCCGGTACCTCAGGGCGCACCGCCCACAAAACATTGAACAGCAATCTTAGATTGTGTGTGGTCGCCCTGTCAGGGATGAAGCCGGCCTGGTCCATCTCGGTTAGAAAGGGCATATGTGGCTTAAGTCTCGTGGCTAGAATGTTTGCCAGGATCTTATAATCTGTATTTAATAGTGAAAGGGGTCTATACGATTCCACCCTCAGTGGGTCTCTACCTGGCTTGGGAAGAACAATTAGTCTAGCTTCTCTCAGGGAAGTGGGCAGTAGCCTCTGTTCAAATGCCTCGTTATATAAGTCGACTAAGATAGGCGCCAGCAGATCAGAGTATTCCAAATAGAATTCTATCGTATAGCCATCAGGTCCCGGAGCTCTGCCCTTGTTAATTTCATTGACTGCTTCCCTCACCTCCTTTATGGTAATCGGGCCTTCAAGAATATCACTCTCGCCCTCCTCCATCCACGCAAGGATGACATCCTGTAAATATTCCTCAATCCTGTTATCGGTTTTGGAAAGCACCGATCTGTACAGTGTCGAGTAATATTCTGCAAAGGCCGTGTTGACAGCCACCGAGCCAATCGCCAAGCCACCATCAGGGCTTTGTATTCTATTCAGTGTGGGAGAGGGGTGCAAGTGCTGGATCGACCACTTCAATGCTTTGCTCGGCCTGTTGCCCTCGCCATATCGCCTAGCATAGAAGTCTTTTGTGTCGAAACGATGCAGCCTGTCCAAGCCCTCCTCTAGTTCAATTCTAGCTTTGTCTATTTTACAGTGCAGGTCGGGAGAGTTGTTTGTCTTGAGTTCTGTTTCACATTGTGAGATTTGTTCAGATAGGGTTGTTATTTCCCTACGGATCGACTTCCTAACTCCTCCCTCCAGTCCAAAGCATACGCCCCTCGTATAGCATTTCAGTGCTCCCAGAAATCCCCAATTTTGTCAACTGTGCCCGTATTAAAGTCTATGTATTCCACTAGGGCTTGTCTAACCTGCGCTGTAAAGGCTGCATCTCGGATGGAGTCCGGCTTAAATCGCCAGGTGTGTAGTGGGGTATATTCCATCGGGAAGGACAGGGTTGACACCAGAGAGGAATGGTCCGACCAAGTACGGGGAAGTATATTTATATCGTCTAGCAGGGTGCTCAATCCAGACGTTAATAATATCCTATCCAGGGTAGTGTATAAGTTGTGTGCCGTGGAGTAATGGGTGTGGCCGGGGGTGTCTCCTCGCATGGCTATCCATGCATCATTCAGATTATACTGCTCCATCAATCGAATCAGCACCTTTGCTGCAGGAGTGGGAGTGCTGACTCTATTGTCTGACCTGTCCCTACTCGGGTGAATGGTGACATTGTAGTCCCCCGCCCAAACCCACTGTTAGTCTAAATATTTGAGACTTAAGTTAGCTATCGCTTCAAAGAATGCTGGGGAGTCATTGTTAGGGCCGTACAGGGACACCAGTACTAATTTTGTCCCATGTATTTCTCCGGCAACTAGAGTGTACCTGCCATCTGTGTCAGTCCTGCTCTCATGTACTTCCATAGGGGTGTCCTGTCTAATCAGGACAGCAGTACCTCTGGATTGAGATGAGTAGTTGGACAGGTGGGAGTTAACTCTCCATCTGCGGTTTATCTTCAGCTGTGTTTTGGGTGCTAAATGTGTTTCCTGCAACATTAGTATTTTTATATCTTGCTCGTCTGCATATTGCAGTATCCGTCTGAGTTTTTTCTGATTATTTAGACCCCGGACGTTCCAGGTCATGAGCTTTATCCTATCCGGTGGCGCCATATTAAATACAGTTTGTGTTTACCTATTTCTGACAGTTTTAGTTTTGAATTCGGTGCAAAAGTAGGCCAGACATTAACCTTACCAACTTCCAACAATACAATACAAAACCCTTTCCCCCCTCCCACACTAGACACCCCCAACTTGCTAGTGACATCCCCACAGCAATTAATAACACATATGCTCCTTGCTTTCTGTGCTATCATACTGGCAAACATACACTATATTCCTTACACACTCAATGTATTAATTTCTATGATCCTAAGAGTGGGCAGCCTGTGTGCAAGGTACAGTCTGCGCTCATTCCCAAGATTCCAGGCCGTTATCTTACCAAATGTACACGGTCTCTCCAGAAGGGAGTGTCCTACAGTGATCATTCAGATGGCAATTACAGATATTAAACCAGTTCATTACTAGTGCTTTCATCCTCAGTTGCACCCTCCAGTGGTCTTGAGCGGGCTCCAAGCAGTGATTGACTGTTCGAGGGTGAGGTGGCAGCTGACTGTGATCTGTCTCTCCCAGCTCGCCTGCGCCTTGAGCGTCTTCTGTTGGGGCAAGCGCGCAGCGGGCGTGACTCCTCATTAGCGTCTCCCAGGTCTGGCCAGTCACTCCAGTTGATATTGGGCACGTTCATATGCAGAAAAGAGATGGCTCGTTCCGGCGTTTCAAAGAAGTGAGCTTTGTTGTTCCATATCACTCGTAGTTTTGCCGGGAACAGCATGGAGTATGCTATGGTTTCACTTCGGAGCACACGTTTTACTGCCTCAAACTGTCTGCGGGCAGACTGGATGGCAGGTGAATAGTCTGGGTAGATGGAGATTGACTGGCCTTGAAGCTTAAGGTTACCCAATTCGCGTGCTCTGCGAAGAATCAGGTCCCTATCTCTGTAATTGAGGACTCTAGCCACAATTGGGCGTGCCGGTTGGCCCGGCCTGGGACGCGTCCCCAGGGATATGTGCGCTCGCTCCACCAGGAATGTGTTTGAGAAATTGGTGTCAGGCAGCAGGTCCTTGAGAAGCTGTTCCGTGAATGTCTCGAAGTTTGTGATGGTGGTCGATTCCGCCATGCCCACAATACAGACATTGTTGTGGTGTGACCTGTTCTCTTGGTCATCGCATTTGTCAGTTAGCCAATGTACCTGATTGTCCGAGTTGTCGATGCGGCTCGTGAGGGATGCCACCGTAGCCTCCAGCGCCGCCAACCGCTCCTGCATGGTTGTGCTCGTTTCCTTCTGCTTGTCGAGTGCCTGTTGGAGACCCGTAGTGGTGGTGATGATGCCGTCCATTTTAGTGGAGAGACCCTCTAGGGCGTCCTGTACCCCCTTCATAATTGCAGTCAGATCTGCCTTGGACACTGCTGTGGTCTCCGCCTGTGAGTCCAAGAGAGGTTCAGCAGTTGTCATTTTTTTGGCAGGAGTGCTGTTCGTGAGAGGGTCAACTTTCCTCCGACCATCCGGTTTGCCCATCCTGCCCGGGGTCCCCCCCAGATGTGGGTATCAGGTAGGTGCTGGTTCCCTACAGGGGGCTAGATGGAGTGCGCAGCTCGCATACAGACCCACCCGGGAGAGCAGTCGCGATTATCTCTCGCTCCAACGGGTTTCAGTTGAGGCCCAGCTGCGTCCTTCGCAGGCCTCCAGAGCCCCCACGCACCAGGGGGAGGTATAGGTGCCTGCTATGGGGCGGTGGGGTATGATGGGACCCCCCCGCCTCCTCCATCCTGGGTGTTAGGGTGTTAGATTCCTCCAGATTGCGACCGCCACTCAGGGCACCAGGGTGGGGGAGGGCAGCAGGGCAGCACTCACTGTGGGTCGCAGCGGGGTCCGGGTCCCGGTGGTGATGTAACCTCCTCCGGTGGCATCCCCAGTGACAGGGGGCCCGAGGTCGCGGGCTAAAGTGGTGGCGTGTCTCGCTTCTTCGCAGGTCGTCGCTCCACTGGACACCGTTTTCGGCGTCAACGGGAAGCGCTGCCGCGCTCGCCCGCTCGCCCAGTCCCAGGCAGTTGCACTGGCAGGTCCTCGTTCCCGATGCAGGGACCGGTCGGGTCAGTCGAGGTGGCAGGTAAGAGTTAATATCGGGTGCAGCTCTCTGCCATCAGTGTGGGGCCAATCGTGCTTCCAGCAGCGGCTCTCCCCCTCAGCTCCGGTGCGCGTGGCTCCGCCCCCTTGTGTACTCGAGGCCGCGGCTTCAGCGTGGTGCTAGGCCCCAGAGTGGGTAACATCAGATCTCTGCCGTCCGGGCACCGATCGCGCTCCGAAATGTCAGATTAGCCGGCGGATCTGCTCAGCCTGGTGGATTCCGCAGCCTGGCACCCGGGTGGTGGCAGTTAGGATGGTTTCAAGGATGGTGGCTACGCCAAGAGCAGCGAGCCGCGTCCGCCATGATTCGTGTTAGGCCACGCCCCCCATCGTAATTACCTCTTAATAGGACATTGCAAACATCATCGATATAAAGGTTAAATAATAAAGGGGAAAGGGGACACCCCTGTCTTACTCCACGTTGCAATGGGATTTTGTCAGTCAAAGAGCCATTGGTGTTATACATTACCTGTGCAGTAAGGTTCGAATAGATCAGCTGTACTGCACTAATCAATTCTCTAGGTATATCTCTTTTTATCATTACTTCCCACAGGAGTGTATGATTTAGACAGTCAAAAGCCTGTGTTAAATCAAGAAAAGCGGAATACAGACATCTGCCAGAGCTAACAAAAATATTTGCAATATTATAAAGGTTGTGTACCTGGTCTCTTGTTCCCAGCCCTGATGTAAAACCAATCTGAAACTGGGAAAGTGGACTATTTCTCGCTAACCAATCCTTTAAAATATTGGAGAGAATAATGCAGAAAATTTTACTAAGTATTACTATTAAACTAATCGGTCGATAATTAACCGGATTTTCCTTTGCCTCCTTCTTATAAATTGGAACAATTTTAGCATTTGTCCATGTCGGTGGTAAACTACTATGATTTAAAATATCGTTAAAATATCCCTTAATGAACGGTATCCAGAAATTATCGTCCACTTTAAAAAGTTCAGATGGGAGGTTGTCCAGGCCTGGTGTTTTCCCGCTAGACAATGAGTGGATTGCCTCCCTCACCTGTGTTGTTGTCATTTGTAGTATCGTCTCGGGTTCAACATGAATCAAGGGGCTAGTAGGGGTAGGAAAGGTATATAATGAGGAGAAATGCGTGACCCATTCATTCGGGAGAATTGAGGGATTAGTTAAAATAGACATATCTTCTACCATTACTAATTTATTTAAGACCTGCCAGTATTCTCTCGAACCCTTGTTTGCAAGGTCATCTAACTCACCCAGCATTTCCAACCTATAATTTAATTTAGCTTTATTTACACATATGGAGAACTTCTTCCTAGCAATCGCTACTTTTTCTTGCTCTCTTGGTTTGCTTCGGCAGGCCCCAAGCAATTCTTCCTTTGACACTACACAGGTTTGGTCAAACCATGCCTTACTTTTAGATTTACAAGTATTTGGTTTCTTTACTTGTGTAAGGTTTTCAGACAACATATTCATAAATACATTTACCAATTCAATCCTATCACATCCATTTACTAGCGGTATTTGTTCTAATAAAGCCATGGGTTCACGTTGAATGAGCATATTAGGTAAAAATTCATTTGTTAACCTATGTGACCATCTCATACGTTTTGAACCCTGATACATTTCTAATTCCATGACTGGTTCAGTATTCATAGTAAAAGTGACAAGTGCTGTGCAACATTTGATTAAAATCATATTGTGATCACTTAAAAACTGTTCCCCTACTCTAAAATCCATAAACATATTCCACAAGTCTCCGCTTACAAAGATAAAATCAATAAAAGAGGAACAACCTCTTGCTCTAAATGTTGGCTGAGCTGGGCTGTCTTTGCTATTTCTACCATTACAGCAGTATAGTCCCATCTTTGTGCTAAAATTATACAGTTTTTCCCCCCATTGGTCCGTTCTCCGTGGCCCCCCTTTCACTAACGGAATATCCCAAATATCATCCTCTTCCCCTCTGTTCATATTCCATTTAGCTGAGCTTACTTGTGAATTAAAATCCCCACAAATAAAAATTCCTATTACTTTTTCCATTGAGCAAAGTAACTTACAAATAATATCCTCAAGGCATTGTAAATCATTTTCGAATTTGCCTTCCCATGGCTTAAAATAAATATTAACCATTAAAAGCAATCCCACATTTGGACATGATACAGTACAAACTTGGATTCCAGGGTTTTTACAATCATGCATCTTCTTTACATCACATGGGAATATATTATTAAAATACATTGATAAACCACCTCTATTGTGCCCGTTAATGGAATACAAAGCAGGAACATGAAAACCTCTGAAACCTTCTATTTCGACCGGGGTCAGTGACCAGGTCTCTTGTACTGCCAGTACCAACACTGAAGTTAATACATTCTCCAGATCAGGGTCAGAGAGTTTATTTGATAGGCCTGCACAGTTCCATGATATGATAGTAGTAGGCGGTAGAACTACATTGGGAGATTGTGATGTTTTGCTCTCTTTCCGACCAGTCATTGTTGTGAGAGTTTTAAGTATGTTTATGTTCTTCCGCCTATTTGTAGTTAGTACCTCAATAGACTCTAGGATTATCTCCACTAACTTTTCTTGGGTTAAGCAGTATGGTTTCATATGCACAGGGTCAGCCGTCAGAATACTATTTGATATATTCAGGGGTAAGCGTCAGTCATTAGCATCTAAGTCTGTTAGACAGTCAAAGCGATTTTGGGTCAAGGGATAATTAGCACTGGGTTCAAACGGGTAGAGGGGTCTATTAGACGACTCATCCATGAATCTCTCAGTGCGTGCTAATTGCGGGTTTCAGAGACTAGAGAGGTTTGTTCTACGCTTGGTAGGGATGGATTGCCAATAGGGGCAATAGGGATGGATGGATTGCCAATCATTTGTCATTAATGGTTGCATCTGCGGAGCCTGAATTAGAGGGGGTTGATAAAAGAAACCAAGTGGGTAAATTTGTATGTTGGTGTGTGCTTGGTTATAAGTTCCTGCTATACCATGAATTGCTGCTGCTATGTCCCTATCCCACACCTCCACAGCTATGCAGTCCCCTCTCCACAACTTCCTGCAGTTTCCAATCCAACCACTTATTTTCACAGATCTAATCTCATTAAGTTTAATGGACTGTATTCCTGTCGCCTCCATATGTTTTATGGTTTGAATCTTCAAATAATTTGTTGTCTCTAACACTCTAGGGATCTGTGGTACATTTCCAAAAATATTCATGTTCATTGCTAACCCTGGGGGGTAGTGGATAGAGTACGGGGGTTTCATATCTTTCCCATTTGGGGCCTAGGTAATGTTGGAGCCGGTTCACGTGGTTGAGCTGGTTGATTTTGAATAGGAATTGGGGGTATTCCCTGGGGACGATCGAGCACAACGGCTTGTCTTATTGGTGTGTTATTTACATTATTTACGAGTGGTCATTCCATACCCTCTTGTCGCTGTAAATCTAACCCTTGTGCTGTTGATGCACTTTCCTCATTATTTGAAATAGATCTTAAAAGTGATGGCTTAGCATAAATCTCAAAAACTTTACGCAGGGTGGCCGATGAAGTATCAGTCTGTTTATCAAAGTATTCCAATTGTCGTTTTAAAGCTCGACGCGTTTCTAGTACAGTATTATCAATTTTCTTATCTAGTGCTACTACCATTGATTTTACTATAGTAATTTCACACTACCGGCCCTTACAGTTTTTTGGTCTCTGGGCCAAAAATTGTGCTTCCACCAGTTCTTTCCATTTTTGGCTCCACAAGCTTGTATTGGCATTCTAAAGCAGGAAAAAAGCTTAAGATATCTCTTTCAGATTTAGACATTTGTTTAGAGCTAGTTTTTAAAATTGCCAGCCATCAGGATTTTTGATTCTGCAGGCTCAAATTGCCTAAACTTTCACCCAGGGATTTCCTTTTTTTTTACATTTTTGAAAAAATGCATTTTTCAGCAAAATTGACACTACCGGCCCTTATGGTTTTTTGCTACCTGGGCCCAGAATTGAGCTGCTACCATGTTTTTCACTTTGTGGCTCCAGGAGCTTATGTTTGCATCCTAAAGCCAGAAAAATGCTTAAGATTTCTCTTTTTGCTTATTTCTCTTTTTGCTTTACACATTTGTTTAGAGCTAGATTTCAAAACTGGCAGCCATCAGGATTTTTGGTTCTGCAGGACCAAATACACTACAACTTTCACCCTCATTATTTTTCACTCCATGAAAGGTATTTCCTGTTTTTTGACACTGAGAGCTAAATTGGGCTTCCTTAAGCACAAAAAAGCTGAAAAATACAGTTTTGGAAAAATGCATTTTTCTGAAAAATCGACCCTTATGTTTTTTTGGTCCCTGGGCCCAAAATTGTGCCTCCTCCAGGTCTTTACATTTTTGGCTCCAGGAGCTTGTGTTGGCATCCTAAAGCAGGAACAAAGCTTA
>JAVHNF010137761.1:0-21857 GCA_034783455.1 Micropsitta finschii | reverse complement strand
ATTCTGAATTTCGATTAATCTTGGATAAGATGATAAAACTCAGCCTGTTCTCTTCTCTGAGGAAGGTGGGTGCCTGTTGAGGAGTGGGATGAAGACCCTGCGCAGTGGGTTGTGATGTCCAGCAGATCAGGAATGACCCGTGCAGAAGTAAGGTACCAATGCAAAAAGCAGGCATCTTCTCCATCTCTCCAGGAAACAGGAATTAAAATGGGGGGGGGAGGGAGGAAATCACCCTTTAACCTATCTGTCCCAAACCCCTTTTTTAAAATAAATATCACTATTTGATGGAGAAAAGCACTTTATTAAGCTCACAAAGTTATTCAAAGCAGAAATGGCAAAGCATTAAAACTGAAAGTAACAGCATGCTGCCCTCAGATTGCATCGTTTGCTGTTGACTTTCTGAACCACAGACCCCTGTGAAACAGCAGCTGTGTGAACCTGGTGGGAAAGGGTAGGAATTACTGTGAGCACGGATGGTGATGCACTGCTGCATCCGCTGCACTAGCACCAGGCACAGTCAGGGACCATCTCGAAGAGTCTGGGAAGACATGTCCAATCATGGAACATGAAGGAGAGTTAAAACTTAAGATGTCCAATTGGATGATACCAGCTCAGCCAATGTGAGTTGAAAGTACATGTGGTAACCGGTCCACTGACAAGCCGGAGGTAGCATTTGCTCACAACATGATTTATCCAGCAGTTTTAAGCAACAAACCAATGTAGTCAACATTAAGTTGTTCCTTAATAGAAAAAAGAAAGAGAAGTTTTGTTTTCTTAATAATGTACCATGAATATTGCCCTCTGCCCCTACACAATGCAGTGTAAACTTGTTTGTAATTTGTGCTGGAGGGGGAAAGTCAGCTCTGTGTTTCAACTTCATTGTAAATTTATGCTTGAAATGCTTTCCTTGCATTGATCCCAGCTTTGTTATGCATTAGTAAACACATTCATGACACAGACATTAATCCAGAGTGAGTTTACAGTGATTTATTATATTAGATACTAAAAAACAATCATGAGACCATGATTTGATAGTGTTATCTCAACACCTTGTGTAGAGATGCAAGAATGATTTGGTGACATATCATCCTTGACACATGACACATAGAGACCATGCTTCAATCAACACGCCATGCCTCCAGGCAGCGTGGTGTGAGAGCCTCTGCAGGGGAATGCCACTGCCTGCGAAACCTTCTCTCTTGCAACTAGTGGTGATGGCAGAGCTATGGAGACTGCGAAGCAAGGAACAAAGCTTGGTATTCGAAAATCAAATGCACTGAAATATAACAAGTTTCCTGCACGATTAATGATGTTTCATTATTTGCAGACATGCCTAAGCAAGTCAGAACTTGCTTTTCTTTTAATTATTTATTCTGCAAATAAATTCGGGGCTGATAATCCTCGTAGTTCCACTGGCACTAGGTCTGGACACAAACCTCTCGTAATTTGTGTCTTTTCCTTCTGATTCTGCCTTATATAACTGTTTAATTAAATTCTAGTTATCCTGATTTAGTTGAGCATGGTGCGCCCGTGCAGTGTACCTCAGAAGCTGTGATGGTAATGTGCAAATACCAGTGGGATGATGCTGTAATCAGTAAAATTATGCAGGTATGAATAAAGCTAGAGTATTATAATTTGTTTAGAAGTGGAGTCAGTATGTGTTTTCATAAACAGTAGTTCAATCTGGTTTTGCTGCAAGCAAGATCTGGCCTTAGATGTCCATAGGCAAAGAAACAGCAGGTTTCATCATTGTCCCACAGCTGATGTCTGTCTTCCAAGAGGAAGCAGAGGCTGATAAACCTTTCCTGGTGGTAAGTGCTACTGGTTGTTAATGAAACAGCTGAGCAGAAAATACTGTTGGAGGCTCTTCCTCACACAAAGGACACTCCATGCCCAAGCTCCTTTTTCAATCTGTTGAGAAGATCATGTATTTTATTGATGTGGATGTGTCTGTAGTGTGAAAGTAACATCTGATTTTTGGCTATACCGGTGGTAACGAAGGGTTACGGAAATGATGAAACTCAAAAACACAAACACAAATATATGGCCTACAGCCCACCCACTGGGCATTTCTAATTGTCAGGTGAATGGATGAGAACTGTTGTGATAAATGTCATGTATCTTGTGGGTTGTTACACAACAGTGTTGAGGAAGAAGGGAAAACACGGAAAGGAGAAAGCTGGGGCTGCCTGTCAGTGCTTGGGAAAATAACAAGCCTTTCATTAGATATGCCTCTTAAAATGTTATCTGGAATTTAAAAGCAGGCATGGTTGCTCCTGAAAATACCGGGGTTTGATGCATTTCTGGTGTGTATCGGCTTGCTACCAGGGCTTTGCACACAGTGATGCTCAGGCTGTGCGGCAAATAGGCAAGAGACAGGTAAAGGCTGGGCAGGCAGGAAGGTGATTATATCCTTGAATGGATAATAAAGCCCAGGGCATGCATGTGATAAATTAAGGTATTTGGGGGTGGTGTTGGTGACTCTTGTGAGGTTCTTTCAGGGTTTTTTTTCCTAGCCTCTTAGCTCAAAGCAGGGAGAAGTTCTTGCATTTGCCTTGAGCTGTTGTAGGTATCAAGAGTAGGGCCCAGCCTGGCCCCAGACCTGAGTTCTCAAACAACTTGTGGGGTTGGGGGAGTGAGGGTTGCCAGATAACAACAACTACTACTACTACCACTACTACTTAATAATAATAATAATGATGATAATAATAATAATGATGATAATAACGGCATGGCAGGGTCTTGCTTCTCTCCCTCAGTTCCTGGCTTGAGACAAAGTTCCAGCAAAGCCTTTCTCAGCCAGCCCCACTAGAGGGTAGCACTGCTCTTCAGGAAGAGCAGAACCAGCTTCCAGGGAAGCAGTGCTGCTCTGAGGCTGCAGGGGAGGGGAAATTAACCCTTTGTCTGGTCATGGAATGGTTGGAAGGGACCTTAAAGATCATCTCTTTCCAACCTAATATTTTTGTTATATGTTTTATACTTTTCCTTATGTTTCATTATATCTAATATAGTGACAACTTCAGCCTTACTCTAGAAAATACACCCTATTCATACCAATCACATTCCTACTTTTAAGATGTTAATCATTAAGTCTGTTCTGAAGGTAGTCTTATTTCTTTGGTTTTTAGTAGCTGGTCTGATAACTGAGCTGGTGGAACCTGGACCAAGTGAGGATTATCGTACAGACCCTGTTAGCTTGTGAGCTCTTCTTCAGGCTCACATTCAGCATGTGTAAATGGGTCATGGCATGGAATGAAGAGGGTGGCTGGGTTTGTGGAACAGCAGAAGCAGCTACTGGGTAAATGACAACAGATGGGTTGAAATGATGGGACATGAGAGGAAGGAAGAAGGCTTAAAGGCAGCGGTGATCTCCAAAGCAGGTTCAGCATCCTGACAGCATCTCTTTGGTGGAGACTACCTATTTTTCCTTAGTGGCTTGTTTCTCAGAGTGCTAACATAACACACGAGGCAGCAGAGGAATCCAGTTATTCTTGGTTCATGGATGGCACTTTTTCCCTTTTGAGCAGCAAGGACTCAAAGCCCAACCACAGCCATCCCAGGGTACAGCTTCATGTGCCACGTCTGCAGTTGAGCAGAAGCAAGCATTCAAGTGTGTTGACAGCTTGCTTTAACCTTGCAGAGCAGTAATGAACTTCTGTTGAGCTGTCACTGGCCCCTTGCAAGGGCTGGCTTAGGCTACAGAAACAGTTCACTTCTCTGAGGAATTCTTGCTTTCATTAACAGTAATAGAAGTTACTGCTGTTGCTTGAATTTAGCTCTTGAATTGGGGATTCAATATCCCATTTACCGAGCACCGCTCTTGGCACAGGTCTCTGGCCAGAGTGACCATAATGGAAAAGTTAGGTAGGAGTCAAGTGGCATGTCTGGTGCTATCCTGCTGTAGGCCTAGGGAAGGAAAACATTGCTGTCCTCAGCTCGGGTGTTAAGTAGCTTCCAGAACAGTTTGGAAGATGCCAGTAAACTTTGTACCGTTTGATACAGACTCAAGCAGTAAGATTCCTTTTCTGGTCTAATTGCTGTACCAGACTTCGTGCTGCTTCCCTCAATTCTCCTGAGGCCCAGAAACATCTCTTGCAGTCCTGCAGAGGAGGAAAGGCAGAAGGGAAGCACCAAATCCATGTTGCAAACAGTGCTGAGTGCCACTGCTCCAGCTATCAGGAAAGACTAGTTGTGTCTTTGGCCAGTGTAACACCAGTACCCATCCAGGGTGTGTATGGGGGGGGGGGTGTGAAATCTGTTGCAGCTGCTTCCTTTGTGACCCTCCAGCTCTTGGTTGCATCCCAAACCACTGCAGTTATCCTTTGGTTTGGGCTCCAGTGGTTCCTTCTGCTCTGCTGCTGGTAAACCCATCTCTACCACCTCAGGTGGTTCTTCCATGTGTGACCACAACAGATGCATTAATGGAGAAGCAAAGAAAAGGGAAGGGAAAGCACCTAAATCTGTGCTGTTGTTTTAAGCGTCCAACCATCCAGAACTGTTTAGATCAATTATTTCCATATGTCCAAAAACCAGGAGACAGCCACTGTGAGATCAGCCTCTCTCGGCCAAAGACGGCTGCAGCCAGGAATGGCCTGGTTTTTAGCTAGTGGAGAGTCAAAGGCTCCTATAGGCTTGTGTGCCTCCATCTTTGCCCAACAGCTTTTGATTACTCTTTGGGCGGCCTCTAAGCACAGACAACAGCATTTTAAGTGGCTGCTGTCTCTTCTGAAGATGCTTGGCTCCAAAGATCAAAGATTGGAGAGCTTCATTCTTCAGCTGGGTTCAAGCAGAGAATGATGGTTGCGTTACACATACTTAAAGCTAACAAACTCCACAAATGCTCTGTGCACCGTTGCTGTAGCAGGGTAGCAGCAGACCATGTCTATAGGTGCTCTCCCTATAGGGGACTTCTGCATGGAAGAGAATTTAAGTTGCAAAGGACTTGGGAGGTGAATACTCAAGGTATTGGAGGTGCTGCTGGGCTTATACGGACTGAGCAGGGGAGATGCTGGCTGGAGTCAGAGCATGCAGATGAAGCCTGGGTCAGCTTTGTGCCCTGCCCTCTTCTTCCTCCACTATCCCAAGGCAGCAACCAGGACTCCCATGGATGGCTGCAGTGTCCTGGCATTTCGTTGTGTCTAATAACTCTAAAGCATTACTTAAAAGAAGTACTCCAGTATTTCTAAAGTAAGCAGGTGCCATGAATTTGCATTAAGAGATGGTTTCTGCAGTGTGCAAGTAAAATGCTCTAGGGGAGCATTAAGAAACGAGGGGGAGAAAAAGAGGGTGTTCTTGCTTGGAAACATCTCTCTGGATGTTGACTTGTGTATGACTCTGGTTGTGGTCACTGATTAGACTGAGCTTGATGCTCTGCTCATCCAGTGTCTGGAAATGGAAAGACATGTTGCTTGGCAGCCTTTAAAGTCTGTTTAGGGCCCTGTTGAACTCTTCAGGTCAAGCTTAGTTATAGGAGACTATGCTCTGTGCCAGCTCCCGAGTTGAACTGAGGATCCGTGTAGGCAGCTTTTGGCCCTGTTGTGATGTTATGGAAATGTTGTACAACAGCTATTCCCACATCCTGGAGCAGCCAAGGGAGCTGGCTGCTGGTGCTTGAGGAAATACTGCTGAAAATAGCCCTGAGGGGGGGTCCTGTCCTTAGCGTGCTTGGCCTTTCCACCCCAGGACTGGCTGGGGCGGGAAAGAGGGCTGCAGATCCATCCTCACGTGGTCAAGTGTGTGGTTGGGTCCCTTGCTCCAAGCAGGGGTGCAAACCTTTGAACCTGCTGGATTGGGATGACAGCAGCAGTGTTTATCCCATTACAGCAGCAGTGTCTCCAAGTACCAAAGGGACCAGAGCAGTGACAGAGCAAACTGGGGACTGATTCCAGCTGTGCAATCACTTCAGTTCAGATGTAGAACATGCCAGAGAGGGTCTGGGGTGTCCGCTGGACCCACCTGACTGCTCTGGTGCACCAGATCCCAACCTCTGAAAACCTGTTCTTGGCCTCTAAGTGAGCAGTTCTGTGCAATTCAGGTGCTATTTCTTACCCTCCTCTGTGGTGCTGATAATTACATCCTTTGGGTTTGGAGGTAGCATTTTGGTGTATCTTAAGAGGTGTTCATTGACTCTTTCTATCCCCACCACAACTTCCAGTGCTCTCAAATGCTTGTTTTTTTCACACCCACCCCAAACCCTCTTCTTTGGCTGTGGTTGAGTTTTTTTCCTACCTGCTCAGTGCATGCACAGTCCCCAAATGACTGTAAATAAAGCTGTTTGGCAGCAGCATGTGAGCTATGCTGACATCTTGGTACATTAAACAGGGTGGATTAAAACTAATCCTGTTGTGTGGTAACAACTCAAATGGCTCAAGCAGAGCTGCTTTTGCTGTATGAGCAGCTGGGCTCCCACACATAAGGGGAATATCCGAGACATGCGTTTGGATGAGGTTCTGGGCACTGGTGGTCTTAAGTATGCATCAAGGAGGTTTTGCTGATGGTGGGGAGCACCAGAAATGCTGCTGGAAGAGCAAAGTCTAAATGCTGTGTGTGCATCCTTTGGGGTGAAGGAGGATGTTTCTATCAAGGAGGCTATAAGTAGGTTTATTAAGCTAAAAGGAGAGGTTGGTGGTGAAGTCAGTTCATAGAGTTGACATGTCCTGATTTACCGTCCTATTGGGCTGGGGACAAGACTGGAAGTGTTCAAAGGGAGCATGATGCATGTGATCTTCCCTAAGAGGTGTGATGTGGAGGCTGCCAAGATCCTCTGGGCCAGTTCCCCACTCTTCTATGATGGAAGAAGCTCTGGACACAGAAAAGGAGAGCTGTTTGGGGGTTTTGTTTGGTGTGGTTTAGCCTCTAGGTAGCAGATTGGGTTTTGCTGGCTGGCAGTGTTATGTGGCACTGACAGTCTCGTTGGTGCTCACCTGGATTTCAGTAATGGGAACACTTCATGCAAGAGGAACCCTCTCCCATCCATGCAGCAGGGTACCTCTGGAGAGCAATGTATCTGTTAAAGACATTAAGTTGCATCTGAGGATGCTTCTGATCATCTTGCTGTAGAAAGTCAGCACCTAAATTTAGGTGTGTGGCTAGCTGATGCCAGCTCTCCAGTCTTGCTCCCTAACTGTGGAAGGAGATGTGGCCAATCTGTCTCATGGGCTTGTTCAGGGGCCACACCAAAGGCTCTCTCTTCCACAATGAGATGCCAGCAGGTGGTGATTTGTATGTTACTGGCATTAGTCAGAGTTAGATGAATTAGTGGTGAGTTAGACTTGCATGATGGCCACTCTGTGGATCCGTGGTCCTTCAAACCTACCAAGGTAAGGAGGAGCCACCTGACATCCTTTGTTAAGAGGAAACAAGCCACAGATTTATATCTATTTTATATATGTATGTATATTTATACATGTTTGTGTGGCATGGTTTAGTGGGAGGTGTCCCTGCCCATGGCAGAGGGGTTGGAACTAGATCATCTTAAGGTCCTTTCCAACCCTAACTATTCTATGATTATCTCTCTCTACATACACACATATACACACTTGCAGTCCCATGAGACATGATGCTGTTTGATTTTCATCTTTGTCCTGAGTTACATTGGTACAGGGCAGCCTCCTGTCCTGGGAAGACCAAGATGCAATCAAAAGTAACTGCGGAGGTGCCCACTGATAGTCATTATCCAGGAATGGGAGTGGAATCCAATCTAATTCTGTGCTCCAGGATGGATTCCTGTATAGAAACACCTCATCTCGTAGCCTGAAAAAGAAGCTCAGAATGGAAAAGGAGGAGGAAAGGATTGCAAAACTAGCAGGTTTGAGCTAGTTAAGGTGATAGAGCAGATGGCTAAATCTGGCCTCTGCAAGAGTTTATAGCTCTCTTTCCGTAGCTTTCCACTGTCTACCCTGGGCATGTAAGAAGTGCTGATGCTCCTGTATCTGTGGAGGAAATTGACAGCATCTTCTGTAGGTGATGCAGAAAAGGCCAGAGTGAAAAATACTCATATTTGAAGCTCCATGTTGTGATGGAGGCACCTTTGACAAGGTGGATGCGGTGGGTAGGAAGAGGTGCAGGTCTGTCCTGCCTGGTAGGTCAGATTTGCTGCACCACTTGCATGTATCCTGTAGACTTAGCCAGTGAAGCCGGCCTCACCAGGGCACAGAACCGGGGTTCTTTAGATGGGGTATTGCAGTTTCACAATAAAAACTGTTCTCCAGCAAAGGGAGAAAAGGTTTTCCATTTCCAAACATTGTTCAAGAAAACACACACTATTTGATGGCTTGCTGATTAAATGAAAGTGAAGGGAAAAGTTCTGGGGTGAGGAGCTGTTAAACCTGGAGACATGAGCATGTCCTGAGATGGTTTAAGAAGCAGGTTGTCTTCTCTAGTGTCTGTATCAGCCTGGTTAGCCAAAACCTGGCTGGGGCTGTCTAGTGCATGGTGTGCAGAACCAAGAACTATATTCTACTCTTTGCGATGATGGCAGGAGGCTGGAACTTGATGATCTTACGATGCTTTCCCACCCAAACCATACTATGAATGGCAGTGACCTCCTTACCACCAAAAGAGTGTGAGGGGGTGCAGGTATTTGGGAGAGATCTCAAACTTGCTGCTGCTTTCTGGGCACAATGAGATGACAGAGGGAAGTGATTCACAAGTTCCATCACGACTGCAGTGCAGAAGAGCCAACTTGCAAAGGGTGCTGTGGCTGTTTGCCCTGTGTCCCCATGGGGGACGGAGCACAGCTGACAACACAGAGCAAAAGAGGAAGAGTTCAGATGCAGGAAGGACACGATGGATGTGTTTGTTTTCTCCTGCTTTGTTTGTACTTGGGTCTCTGATGGGTGATGCAGGAGCAATGGTCAGTCTTGGGATACAGGGCAAAGAGCAGCACTGTACCTAATCTGTGGCAAAGGCAGCGAGGTACCAAGTCTATCGGAAGAGGCTGTGCATGCTTGAGGAGGATCAAACCTCTTTGATACGGCCTTTAGCTGCTGTAACACTGCTCCTGTCTCCTCCTCAGACCACCCAATGAGCTGTTGCCTGCCAAGGAGCAGATGTGAGCTCCTGAAATCCTCTATGGGCTCTGCTGTTTGTGCTCACGCGTAACCTTCCTGCCTCCCTCCTCCTTGCCTCCGTCTGTGCCTGCTGGTCCGGAGCTCTCTGCTTGCTATCCTCAAGCTCAGCAGCCTCTCTGCACCCTTGGCCATCCCAGTTCTTCCCTCCTTTGCTTCCCTCTCAATCACGGCTTGAGCAATTAAAACGTGGGGATGCAGGGTTATCCTTGGCACGGAGGCATTAGCTGGATGCCTCTGCTTCTTAGCTGTAGCTTTGCAATGAGGCAGATGTTTTGGTACATTGCTAACGAATGGTGGAATAAGGATAAATACACATATGCCCTTGATGGGAAGCAGATTCCCCTAGAGCTGGGCTTGGTTGGATACAAGCTCTTAGTAAGCCCTGGTATGACCTGCTGGTCTCTATGGCCAGAGCTTATGCAAACGCCTGGTGTTGTCTTCCCCTGCCACATCTCGACAGTACTGTGCCGAGAAGAGTGGGGCACAGCTCCTGGCCCCTGCCATCCCACAGCATTGGCATCTCATGGTGGGTTGGGTTCCCTTGTACTGATGTAATCCCAATTACGGCTGAATTCCTGCCAAATTCCATTTCCGGTCAGTGTTGCCGGGGGTTATCTTCATATTCAAGAGGAAATGCTGCAGCTTTCCTAAGCCAGATCCTGTACCACAGATTTACAGACCTGAGATATTCTGTTGAGTCTGGGAAGATGATAACCAGCTGGCAGGGTGCTCACAGAGGGCTGAAGCAAGCACATGTAATAGATATGGCACCATTACTGTTATTAGCAATACAAGTATGCTTTTACTTATTACTTGGTAAATAACCCATTGGAAACATTCATATTTAATTAGCATTGGTTCTTTTTAAGTGAATTGCTCTTAAAACGTGGGGTGACGGAGCCCCTGTCTCTTGCCCAGACAGTGAGTATCACATAACCAGCCATTCACTTCATCAGCAAGAACATTACTTCTGTTTAGGATGGGAAGGTTATGCTTCTTGAAAATCTTGGAAATGATCTTGGAAATGATGACCAAAAGCCTTCAGACTACTGCTGGTAACTGGGTGGGTAAGGCTTGGCAGGGAGTAGGTTGTAAGTGATGTCTTTTTAGAGCAGAGGTTGGCAGATGTTAACAGGGTAAGGCTTCAAGATTGAAACCTAATCAAAACCTGATCATTCTGTGTGTATTTCAAAAGGAGAACAAGAGTCCATGTCCTCATCTCTAGGCTGTGTTGCTCCTGCAGGACCTGTACAGACCCTGATTATGAGTTATTTTTTTGTCACTTAGCCAAACAACTGTTACTCTATCACCTTGAAAAGAGAAACATCTCAAGTTCTTAATGTTGTCACCTGTGATAACACTTGAGACATTTTTCCTCCTTGCACTCATTTGTTACTCATTTGACTCACAGATTCTGGGTCTGAAACTCCTGAGCTCTTGCTCAGATTTGTCCCCCACCTCCAAAAGCTTTTGCTCTGCTGTCAATCAGGCAGTGGGTTATACAGCCACAGTGGGGACTGGGTGTGGGATATCTACTTGGTGCCTGTTAGGTTGCAGTTTATGCGAATAAAGACATTTTACAAATTCTCAAGGATTCAGGGACAGTACACAGGGTTTTTCCCAGGGCTCACATCAAGGGCTCACATTCTTACAACTGCCTGTATATTTAAAGAAATATCTTTTGTTATCTTAAGAAGAAGTTGGGGATTATTCATTAGTAACTTTGTTTAGTTATTGCTAAAGATGTCCCCCTTTTCAAACATAGTGTTCTCAATGCCTAGTCCCTATGGTCGAGCAGCTAATGTATTTCCTGGCACCAGAGGAAATCTCTGCAGTCACATGCAAGAATATGTCCCACAGGGCTAATTTAGAAGTAGATTGAGCCAGATTATTGCTTGTGGACAGTTGGCAACAGCCCTGTGATGCTTTCTCTGCAACAGCTGTCAAGCCATAAGCAACTACATACATTAGAGATTTCAGCGAGACTCCTCAGTGCCTTTCTGACTTGGAGCCCCATGGCATTTATATCTGTAGGGCAGGTAACACTCCAAAGTGACACTCTAGTGATCTTCTATGCTCATTTTCAGTAAGAAACACATAATTTACGGAATTTAAAGGGCCGCAACTTCGTGTGTCTCCGGCTTACTTTGAACAGGGTTGGGTGCTGCAAAAGTACTCTCAGTGAAATGAAGAGACTTTTCAAAACTCTATAAATACCCTTCTGGCTATTTTAGATGCTGATGTTCATGTCTAGATTAGTCTTCTTCATTGAGAAACTCAGAGACTGTCAGCCTCCACTGAACATCTAAGACCCTGTATTTCCCCATTTAGGATAGTACATAAAGACACTGACCTTTTTCCTAAGCCAGTGTTAGTAACCCTTATTGGGTGTCACCCAGGGAATTAACAGGTAGTATTGCACTGTCATATACTGTAGAATTAAAGCATTATTATAAAGCATTCTAAGGCATCCTTGTTTCTTTTGAGGTTCTTCTCTCTTTCACTGACTAGCCATTTATTTAACTGCAGTGTCAGCAAACTCTGCTGGGATGGTAGTTAAAAATGCCTAAAAAGTGATGAGGTCTCCCTGTGCCCAACCCCTTTGTCTTCCAGAGGAGCGCCAGTATCGCTGCGAGGATTGCGACCAGCTCTTTGAGTCCAAGGCTGAGCTTGTAGACCACCAGAAGTTCCCCTGCAGCACACCTCATTCTGCTTTCTCCATGGTGGAGGAGGACTTCCAGAAAAAGCTTGAGAATGAGAATGACCTTCAGGATGTGCATGAAATCCAGGAGTGTAAAGAGTGTGATCAAGTCTTCCCAGACTTACAAAGGTGGGAGTGGATGATTCAAACATTATTGAATGAGGCAAATTCTGTAATGGCGTCAGATCATGCAGGGCATTCTCTAGGGCAGAACCTGATACTTTCATTTTATATACAAACCAAAACCGAAGATGAGTAAAACTTCTGTGCCAGTTGGTGTTTTATGGCATAGAAAACAATGGAGTCTCAATAATATCAGAAATTTGGTCCTTATACTGAAGTCTTTTGTAGGGACCTTCAATTAAGAACCAGATCTTCTAATAATCACATCTTTTGCTGGCATGAATTTGGCTTGTTGCAGTGAAATTAGAGGAGTGATGATTGTTCAGATCAGTTTAGCTCTTTAGTTTTAGGTAAAAATAGCTTACAACATCTCTAAGTGGTGTTCACTGACATTGCAGCTTTTATCTTCGCAAATAAACTGTGCTAGTTAGAGGCATGTTCTAGTTGTGCTGAGAGAGTTGGGGTTGTTCAGCCTGGAGAAGGCTCTGGAGAGACTATACAACAGCCTTCCAGTACCTACGAGGGGTTTACAAGGCCTACAAGAAAGCTGGAGAGGGACTTTTTGCACGGGCTTGTGGGGATAGAACAAGGGAGAATGCCTTTAAACTGAAAGGTGGTGATTTAGATTAGATATTAGGATGAAATTCTTTACTGTGAGGGTGGTGAGGCACTGGTATAGATTGTGTAGAGAAGTGTTCAAGGCCAGAGTGGATGGGGCTTTGAGCAACCTGGTATAGTGGAAGGTGTCCCTGCCCATGGCAGGGGGTTGGAATTGGGTGGTGTTTAAGGTTCCTTCCAACCCAAATAATTCTATGATATATATGTCTATATGTTAATATATATTTATAGCTGTACTGTCTTGAAACACTGGGGTTCCTCCTTTTCTCATATATATATATGTTTATAAACAGACCCATGTTCATACGTACCTGAAATATGCATAGAATGTAAATAGAAGTTGTGACTTTTATATACCGAGTATGATTTACATATTTCCTGTTACTCTAATTTTTGCAGCTACTTAAAGTACTGTATTGCAGTGCAGATTACAACAAATTTTGAAAATTACTGAAAGATATTGAGAGTACACAAGAGCTTCTGCAGCACATCCCTCGCAGATTTGCATCTTAGTGCTTTTCAGGACCAGGGGCAGGTTGACCCCAGCCAACATTTGATAGTAAATGCTGAGGTATCTCAATGGCAAAATCCTGGACCAGATCTTCCACTGTGATAAGGCAGTGCATTCCATAAGAAGCTGGTTTACAGCAGCAGCAGGCCTGGGACAGTATCTTTTGCTTTCAGCCAGAGTCTGTAGCACAGCTTTCACACTCCCACAGTGACATCTTCCCTTTCCACATTGTGTGGGCATGACCACAGTGAGTATTAACTGCCCTTTTAGGGACAGCAGTGTATTTATTTGCATTGCTTAATAATGATAAGCTCCTTAAATATTGACTTGTCAATTTAGAGTATTTTGTGGGTTCATATTTTTCATAGAAATCTTTACTAATCCATGAGTCAGGGTGTTGTGCTGACTGTTGGAGGTTAGCATGGATTTGTGCATGCCCAGGGTTAATCCCATTGGGCAACTGCTCCTGGATGCTTCAGGTGCTGGTTCTGCAAGATGCAGCCCTCTCTCCCAAAACACAGGTGCTTCTTAGGTCCTCTTGATGGAGCAGAGGTGGCTCAGCATCATGTGGGATATCTTTGGTCAGTGTACTGTATGACCCGATCCTTACACTTCTGCAAAATTGACACCAAAATTAAAACACAATGTGTCAAACATTGCTACCTACATACTAGATCAACTAAGTTGAGCTGGAATTTATACAGTCACAGGGTCTTATTCTCCAGCTAATATTGAGCAGTATGCAGTATGCTAATATTAAGCACATGTGGCTCCATGTGTCTAATTTTCAATCTGAGTGATTGATTTGGAAGGGATGATGTAGGTAGATAAAGTCAAAAGGGTTGCAGCAGTGTGGGTGAGGCAGGAGTCTGGACTGTAGCATTTTTCCATGTTGCGAGTTATTTGGTGTTAAAGTTCTTTTCTGCCTGCAAACCAGAGGGCAATATCTAATATATGGGAATCATTGAGGAAATGTAAATTTAGCTTAAAATATTAAATATTGAAGAGAAAGGGCAGAAAACAAAGAACGAGTCATCATAAATAGATGGGCAGTACTGTAAGAAAGAGTGAAAAATGAGAGAGAATGCAGTCATTCTCTGAACTCTTGAATTATTGAAAGGCTAATAACACCACAAAGACAGTTTGCAGCAAAAAAGTACCAAAGTGTGCTATATCCAGATTATATAAAACAAAAGGCCTGAATGAGACATGCTTGAGGGTGTGTGTAATTAAATGGAGAAAGAGCTGAGCAGGAAGATGGAGATCTGAGGGGCCAGGACAGCCCAGTGTTGATGGTAGATCATGTAGCCATGGCAAGCGTATGTGAGCTGGTGCCAGAACTAGGGACAAGAGTCTCTCTGGTCTTACAGTGAAATTGTTTACCAGTGCATGATGGAGAGTCAATTGTTCTAGAAGTATTAGGAGGGGAAGCCAGAATTATTTTTCTCCCCCAAAGGAAGACGACTGAAAGGGGTTAGAAGTAAAGAGCGTCCGCAGGGTGAACGCACTTCCACCTGTGGTTGAGAATAGTCGTTGTTGTTAGGGCTGCACAACCCAAACGAGGCTGTAAACCCAGCAGGTTTTGTCCACTGATTCAGCAGAGATCAGTGGGAGCTTCACTTGAGGAAAGATTGATGTATCCCAGGCTAAAAGTCACAGTTTGCGGTGCTTTTCTTGTGAATCCACTCTTACATTATGTAGTGATCCTCAAGTAATAGTGTGAGTTAGAACTCTACATGTGACCAAGCAATACAGGTGTTTAGAAATATATATTTTCTACAAATGAATAATAAAACAGGAATTGATAAAATTCAGAGACAAAAATGAATTCAAAGATGTGCAGCAGAAATTATGTGGAGATTGAATACCCTATTAATAGATTGAATAAACTACTAAGAAATTAACAGCTAAACAATTGAACATAGTTAATAACAGTCAAATATAACTTCTGTCGTAGTGTACCATATTTAGAGGCTTTTTATGCTCACCCTGTCCTGCTCCATTGGAGTTTCTCCTCATCTATTCCTGTTGTAAGAAAAATTAACACCCATTAAAGGAGTGGAATTATGTCAGGTGGTGGGATCCAGGGTGTGCTTAGAGGGAAAATCATAAGGTAGAAATAATTCAGACTGCAAGGAAGAATTACCAGAGTGAAATACTGAGAGGTGTATGAAATAATCTCCTTAGGGAGCAATGTCAGCATCATCTCCTGGAGCATTTGCAAGTGGCCTGGCAAAACACGAGAGGATGTGTTATTCTGGTAAGAATAAGATGTTCTGCCTGGATGGGGTGAACCTGGTAATCAAAGGTCCATCAGGATTGGGCCTTCAGGGCTTTTTTAATTATTTATTTTTTTTCTGTAATTATGTGTTCTGCTGTCTCCTCTTCCTATAAACCAGTGATAAACCCTCACTGAGCCCTGTTCCTGTTTCTGCAGCCTGGAGAAGCACATGCTGTCACACAGCGAGGAGAGGGAGTACAAGTGTGACCAGTGCCCCAAAGCTTTTAACTGGAAGTCCAACTTGATACGCCACCAAATGTCTCACGACAGCGGGAAGCACTACGAGTGTGAAAATTGTGCCAAGGTACAGTGAATTTGTAGGCTGCCTGGCACTTCTTGTGCTGCTGGATGCTGAGGAGCATGGAAATGGGAATGCCTGGGGCTGGGATGTTGGAGGGCATAGAGCTTCTGCCATGCTCCAAACAGTTTCTCAGGGGTTTGCAATTCTGCTTTAGAAATATGTTATTTTTCTGCCCCTTTTGTTTTGGAAATGGCTGTGGTGTTTGAAATGGGTGCTAATGTAGGTTGTGGAGCATCCCTGAGCTCAGGGCTTGGTGCTTTGTGAGGGCTGGTGGGGTGTAAGGGGGGTCACTGAGGGGCAAGAAACCCTAGGGAAATGCAAGGCGGATGGGTCCCCCAGGCTGTATGCCAGCTCTTGGGACCAGAAACTTCAAGACACTGTTGCAGTGTATAAAAATAAGAAATAGCAATGGGTACCAGCTGCATAAGATGAGCATAACTATCTCATCTCTAGAGCATCTCTATCACTTCCTAGCACCAGGCTTGCTATATAGATCATTTGTATAGGATGTAGTGTTCCATATTGCCTTTTATCAGATTCCCAAAGCTTGGGCCTTTTGCATGAGGACTTCCTTGTTTTTAAGTAGATTTGCTGCAATAATGGGAATTATAATGACAATGTTTTTAACAAACAATTCAAGGGTATCTCTGGCTGAGAGGTGGATTTTAGAGACAGGGTGAATTCCCACTTCCCTAGTAAACAGTGAAAAGTCCCAAGTCTCCAGGACAACAGCATTGGCAATCAAATGCTAGATCTCACTGCTGTTGAAGAGAACAGCAAGTAATTAATAAAGCTTAAATTAGTCTTGAAAATAAAACAACATTAAGACAGAAAAAGCACCAACTAACCTTTTCGCATGACATAATTGAAAAACTGCATGATAGATATTCTCCCATAAGGATCATTATGGAGTAATTTAGCAAAGATCTTAGCTGTGAAGAACTGCCTGTAAAACGTAAACACAAAGTTGCTTTTATGCATCCAATTACACTGCACTTACGGATCCAGGTACAGTATCCAAAAACTTACACTTTAAAATACTATTTTAACAATATAGAATGTGTTCTGTGTATTCAAAAAGATTAATTTGCTACACTACAACCATCAACTGGGATCCTACCAAGTAACAATGGTAAACTCTACAAAAAGCAGCTGCTTTTGCCGCTCATGAGACTTCAGTGATATGGGGGTTTCTAGAGCTTTCATTCAATTTTTCTCTTTGCTACAATATATTTAGTAGCTTACATTCTTCTACAACAATATACACATAGAAGGGATTGCCAGTACTGACAACTAATCTGCCTAAAACTCAGTTACAAAGGTATAGGCACAACAGCAGTCTCCAACAGAAACATAAAGAGGAAACATTCAATATATGCTGCACACAGAACATCTAGCAGAACATTTTCCATTAGTAGATATTAGGGAAGGTTGGGCAATATCACTGGGGACATGATTTCCTCTTCAGATACAAAATGTGCTGTTTACTGGCCACTAACATCAAAAACACTCATGCTGGCAAGAATTTCTTTAAAAAGATGAAGTACCCCTCCTGCAGACATCTCCATCAAAAGTTCCCTCAGAGGTGTAGGGCAATACACCTTTACAAGGATGCAAAGCAACTAGTTCATCAATAACTACAGAGGCATGATTTTATATTGCCATTAAACTGTTTCCATTTATTTTAGCAACTGCAAGTTACAGCAGCACTTAGGTTGAGCCAAAGTAAGCACATGCAACAGAAGAAAGTCTTACTTGCATTTAGGTCCAGCTTTTTCCCCAACTTTCAAGAAGTTCTCATAGTTAATCATTGCTTCTTCCCCAGTCATTGGTGATGTCTGATGTTTGTCCAGTAGAAACCACAGATTCTTAAAAGACATTTATATTTGGTTAAGAAGGTATTTCTCTAGAGATGTCAGTGTGCTTAAGACAGAGCGCCAAAGAAATACAGCAAAAAAGTGGTTTTGCTGCAAGGTTACCTCTTAATCAATACACATTATCAGTTCTGCCAGAAAAGCAAGGAAGTGATATTTCCAATGCACTAAACTGGTGTTAAATACAGACACTCTCTCTCTTACTCACATCCCTTTTGCTTTTGCACTGCAGTAAATGCAATCATCTTTGAAGTCTCTCTTAGTGGAACTTATTTCTTCTGAGCAACTAGCAAACTTGTTGGAATGGTCTGGAAAACCAGAAGCCATTGACTTAGTCCTCATATACATTATAACAAGGAAGTTTTACACTAATATTACCAGCCCAAGACTATATTAAGCGCTTCAGCTTTAGCTAGTACTTCACAACCAGCCAATGTGCCCAAATACAAAGCACCTCATCATAAGAGTCTGTGCAGACAGGAAATAATAAAACTCTGCAGAAAGAAGTTTAATCAGAAGCCATTCTGAGACATACAGAAAATATTTTCTTACCTGCAGCTCTTCATTATCCAACAGCTCTCTGCTTTTTCTTTGTAGAAAGACTGCTCTAGATTCTTCTCTTAATTTCTGAAGCAGGATTTCATCTTCAGCTGGCAGCTAGAAACATTGTGGTGTTTTAGTGTTCTGTCCAGTGGTACCATTAAAAACCTACACATTCAGCAAGTACTCTTGGGTAGCCCTGCCTCACACACTTCGATGAAGCTCTTCACTTAACAAAAAATAACAACCTATCTACCAGAATGGTGTACAGCACCTGCTTCTTCTACAGGGACATCACTTGCATACTGTCTTAAATTATTTCAGTACTAGAATATTTATTTAAAGCAGGACATCTTTAACTGGAGAGACAAAGATCTACCCCGTTCCTGATAACTCACCCAGTAAGCACTTTCCCACATTAGCAAGATAGGAGGGCTCATACATAAAAGACATTTATTACTGTGGTTTTCCTCAGGAGAGTGCAGTACCTTCTGTTTTGTTGTATGCTTGACTCTCAAGAATAAGTATCTCTTAGACTTGTTTTAACCAACAAAACAGATGGAAGAAAAATTGGTATGAAAGTTCTGACGATGTTTACATGTACTGTACAGCACTACCAGAACTTGGATGATTGCATATGTATTCATCAGCTGAAACACAGGTACTTAAGAACTTAATTGGCAGAAACTCATAATCCTATGGAATGCAGGACCACTTGAGGTCAGACAGCAGCTGAGGGGTCAAGCTGACAAGTGCCAGGAATATAAAGATGTTGAACTTGTGCTCCCATATTCTCCCATCCCAATCTGATTCATCGCACACATTAATTGCCAGACCAAGCATTTCTGCTGGATTATGCAGGCAACAAACATAACTTTAATCTGCAAGACCAATGACTGACTATTTTCATGAAACAGCATCCCATCATGCCTAAACAGAATGAGGAATATGTATTTATAATGCTGGTATGTCAAAATTAAGTTAAAGCAGGAAGTTCCTCTGAAAAGAAGGAGGACCTCCTGTCTTTTGTAAGCAGCCAAGCTTCCTGCCTGATTAGCAAACTATTTTAGAGCTTCTAATGAGATGCTTAGTAATTGTTTGAAACTGCCGAAATCCATACCTGTACAAAACAAAAAAGTTATGCTTAGCAATCCACATAATTCAGATTTCAATCTACTTAAGCTTCTGAAGCTGAAGTGTCTCTTTGAGTAAGCATAACTTTCCATATAAACACAGAACAGCCTCTTTTGGAAGTTTATCTGGATGCTTCACTTACCCTGTAGTAAAACCGTGGTATGTTCACATATGACGTATTGCCACTTTTTCTCTCTCCTTTCCATTCCATGTAATATTTTGTGAACAATTCCATTTCTTCATCTTTTAGCTCTTGTTCACTTTTTCTGGCTGATAAACACAGAAAAGAATTTGTGTTGTACTCCACAGTTTTAACGTAACAAGGACCTTGAAAAAGAGTTAATGTTGATGCTGGCACAGGTATGCTGTTAAGTAACGCAAATAATGAATGGAGCACATGCCTATTATGTAAATTGTATAGCAGATACAGTGAATGTGTCGTATATATATTCTGTTTGAGTATCTACATAGCACCTCTTTCAGCAACGGCACAGTGCTACCCGATGCTCTGTAGGGTATGTGACTGTAGCGGCCACACGATTATGACTGACAAAGCAGCAGTACTCTTGCAGAGGTAGCACTGTGCGATACTGCTTACTGCAAGCAGCAGCATAAACTCCACCTTTCGCTCTGTAACACCAGGGATATCATTGCACGCCTGCACAAGCTCTCTGAGGGCTCACTTACGAATAAAGAGCCACCAGCCGCACTGTCACAGGCGTACACGCTGCAGCCCAGCCGGCCTTCACAGCGCCGGCCTCCACACGGCTCCTCAGCCGCCCCTGCTGTCACTAACCCCTAACATAAAGGGGTGTCTTTCTCCGCAGGAGTCCAGCCGTGCCCGATCCCCGCGGCAGCCTGCACACGGGGAACTAAAGCACCATGGACACATACATCTGCACTAGCTCCACCACTCCCCGCCAGCCTTGACCCCTCAACCCCTCCTCACTGTGGGCACCGCCAACCGCGCTCTCTCGCTCACCCATGTCTTCTCTCTTCCTCTCTCCCTCTCCCTCTCCCCCCTCGCAGGCGCTGCCGGATGCGGGGCTCGTTGCTGGCTGCGGGGGGGGCGGCCATGGCCGAGGGCCCCTTGGCCCGCACCGTTCGCTCCAAGCTGGCGGCCGCGCTGGAGCCCTCGCACCTGCAGGTGCTGGACGAGAGCCCCCGGCACGGCGGCGCGGCGGGGGCCGGCACTCACTTGGCCGTGGTGGTTGTGAGCGGCCGCTTCGAGGGGCTCCCCCCGCTGCAGCGCCACCGCTTGGTACACGCCGCGCTCAGCGCGGAGCTCGCGGGGCCGCTCCACGCCCTCGCCATCGTGGCCCGCACCCCCCAGCAGTGGGAGCGCGACCCCAGCGTCCCCCCGCGGGCCCCCTGCATGGGGGGGTCCAAGCACGAGCGGCGCGGGGACGGCGCCGGGGAGACCTAAACGGGGACCCCCCCCCCCCCACCGCCCGATGGTGACACCCGGATGAGCCCACGTCTAAAGGGGGGGGGGCATCGAGCATCGGTGGGACGCACCATCAGCTTCAGGAGGGGGGGGTTGGGGGTGTCCAAGGTAGCTGGAACCATGTTCTGGGTCACAAGGACCACACTGAGGGTGCTTGGAGGGTCCCAGAGGTGGCCAGGATCACATTGAGGGTTCCTTGGTTGATGCTAATGGCTCTTCAGGACCATGCTGGGTGCCTCCCAGGGACATCCAAGACTACTTTGGGGAATCCCAGCACCCCATTGAGGGTGCCCAAGACCATGATGGGGGTGCCCAGGACCATACTGTTGGATGCACCTGCACCTTGCTGGGGGTCTTGGGGTGCTCTTGGAGGTGACCAGGACCCTGCTGGGGGTGCTCCCATGGGTGTCCTGCCCACACGCCCCCCCCTCACCTCCAAGGTGCCCCTTTTGGTAGGATTAAGGATGAGGAACTTCTTGAGCAGGTTCTCGCAGTCGGTGGACATGTAGAAGGGGATCCTGTACTTGCCCCGCAGCACCCGCTCCCGCAGCTCCTGAGGTGGGAAACACCCATTGGAACACCATAAACCCCCCAGGGATCCCCCCCAGCACCCCCAAAACTGGGTCTTACCTTCAGGTTCTGCCCATCGAAGGGCAGGGAGCCACTGACCAGGGTGTAGAGGATGACCCCCAGGCTCCAGACGTCCACCTCAGGTCCATCGTACTTCTTGCCCTGGAAGAGCTCGGGGGCTGCATACGGGGGGGACCCACAGAACGTGTCCAGCTTGTTCCCAAATGTGAACTCATTGCTGAAGCCAAAATCAGCAATTTTGATGTTCATGTCAGCATCCAGCAGCAGGTTCTCGGCCTGGCCCAGGAAGGAGAGCAGCCAAAAGGAGGTTAGGGAGGGTTTGGGTGCTGCTGGCACCTCCTAGGGGGTGCCAGGGACATGTAGGTGCAGCCATGGGGGTCCCAGGGGTGTTTGGGTGCTGCCCTGGGGAGTCTCAGGAACACCCAGATGCCTGGTTCCTCCCAGGGGGGAACCCAGGGAGCACCCCTGGTTGCTACTGGGCATCCCGGGGGTGTCAAGGGATGCAAGTGGGGGGCTCCTCACCTTCAAGTCCCTATGGACAATGAACTTCTGGTGGCAGTACTGCACGGCCGACACTATCTGCAGGAGAGGGGGGTGTCAGGGGGGATCCCCAGCCCCCCTGGGGACACAGGGGAGGTCCCCAAACCCAGTTGGGGGTTGTCACA
>JAVHNF010137689.1:0-13181 GCA_034783455.1 Micropsitta finschii | reverse complement strand
TTGAAAAATTGAGGAGACAAGAAATGCAGAAAATTAAGATTTTCCTTGTGAAAATAGAAAATGTGGAATACGTTCTGTCACTGGTAATGAAATAGTCCATTTGCCTTGGCCCTAATGTTCATAAATGTTTCATTTCAAGTAGTCTAGGAAAAGGAAAGGAAGAAAAAAATGCTTCTTCATTAACTTGCTGGAGCAGGAAAAGAAGGAAGGGATGGTATTTGTACTCACTCTCATCCAAACAGGCAGCTTGAAAGGAATTTTGCCATTGCAAGGCATATTTTTAAAAGAGTACTGCAGATCAGGTCATTTTATCATCATGTGTTTGCCAGATTTAAAGAGAAATAGGTGTTCACTTTAATGCACACATCACACAAGGATTTAGAGTATTCCCTGAAAAGAAAACTTGTTGGAAAGCCGACACTGAGGCTGTTACTGCAGCTGTTACTGCTGCCTTGCCAGCTAACCCAGGGTTTGTGACGCCCTGGCCTCACAGAAGAAAGTCTGTAATCGTTATTATTTTCCACTCCTCATCTGGAGACACTTTTCTTTTGTGTGTTTACCAGCACATCATCTTGTCTTCTGGTAGAATTTGATAGCCCATTGATCTTCACTAATTCTGTTTTTAAAAGAGCAAGAATGGAATTATTAGATCAAGCAGTAATGTCATAAACAGATTTATTTTATGCTTTTTGTAAGGAGGAATTTTGAAGCATAGAGCTTCCAGGAACTTGGCTTTTCAGATGAACTGAAAAGGAGGAAAAGAACAAGATTGTGTCAATTATGTGTCAATGGATCAGAAAATGCTACCTTGATAAAATATTTTGCAGGAATATATTAATTGCAATAAACACTCTCCAGAACACTAACAATTTCTGATGACTTCTTGCCTACTTTTTTGATGGCTTCTTGCCTTGGCTTTTGTGTTGTTTTTGAAATAGTGACCCTAAATGCTTCACTGTTCTTTCATTGTTAGCTGTTTTGTGGGATATTTTCCCTCTTCCTCCAAAATGAGGCTTTCAGAGAAATAGTCTTCTTGCTAGAATACATCCTTCTCTCTGTGACAGAAAACAACTTCATAGTGTGAGCTGCTGTAATAGTTTATTCTTAACATCTGAACAAGTGTCAACAGCAGCTCACAATTAGTTCAGATTAATCACTGCAACTAACACCTTTAAACCAGCAAAAGCTGGTAAGGAAGAAAATGGTCTGTATTTTGAACTTCAGATTCAAATAATTATTTCTTGTGATACCATTTGTCAGGTCTCAAATGGCATAAGCTCGATTTCTGACAAGCCCTTATCATTTGATTATATTGTTTTGGCCTGAAGATTAGGCAATGAAACCTAACCTCTGTTAAAAAGGGAGTTACAGATATCCAAGCGCAGAGAACAAGCAAGTGGGAAAGGTATAAGCTCAACTGCATTCTTATTTGGTTAACAGGGAGAAGAGGAAGCTGTGTATAAACACTGGGAAAAGAGGAGGGAAAAAAATCCATCTTGAAGGAAAGGAAGGAAAATCATCTCAGAGCTGCTGCTGCAGGAGCAGAGATTGTTCTCCTTTCTTTCTCCATCTTCTGGCATAACTCTTTTGAGATTCTCCTCTAAGAAAGATTGCTGAGATAGGAATTCCTGCTAATGTCATTTCCATGTCGGTCTCTGCAGCTCTGATGCACCTTCAGACCATAAGGCACACCGAGCAGTGTTGACCATTTTATTCTTCAGGTTGCATTTAGTTTCTTTGCTTTGCTTTTCTCGTAATGCCACTTAAGCTTTTTCAATGAGGATCAACCTACCTTTGTGTGATATCTGCATGCAATCGCCAAAGGCAGGATTCAGTACAGTCTCAGTCAAGGTCAGACACTTGTAACCAGAGAGAAGCAGTCATGGTCTAACCGTCTCTTCTCAGTAATTTTCTTGCTTTTTCCCTGAAAAACCTGAATTTGGTTTTTCATGGTATCCCTCTATGTAATTCCAAGGTGTATCTAAGTTAGTAGCTCGTCTGTAGATCAGCCCACCTTTAATCTCTGCAAACAGACTCGTTAAAGCATGTTCTAATACACATAAACAAAACCTTTACATTTAACTTGCTTAAAAAAAGAGGTAAAAATCCCAGAGGATTAACTTCAGACCTTGGCACTAGAAGTGCTGAGTCCCAGGAAGCCAGCCCTTCCGTGGAGCCCTGTTCTTGATGCCGCTCAAGACATTAGGTTCTATGAATATCAGAAAGCAAGAAGTGCTCACCAGGGCAGACTGGCTGTCTGCCTAACCTGGTACTCTCTCCAGCAGCAGCAGGAAGAAATGCTATTCAAGGAAAGCAGGTGAGCTAAACCATAACGGTGGTTTGCTGCTCTGGTACTTTCCCCTCTTCTTCTCATGGCACTGCAACTGCACTGTCTGCATGATGATGCCAGATTTATCCCTGTGGCTGGATGATGCAAATAACAGAGAATGTGACCCCAGCTATTGTGGTGTAGCAGGTTAGCTGTCTTCTCACGCCTGTCTTCTCAAATGGACTTCAAGCCTGCCTGGAAGTTTGCACCTGGAAAACATTTTAAAGGAGTGGTGCTGGCAGAGTAACTTTCTCCTGGAAGTAGTGAGGGAGTTGAGTATGTAAGTGATAGACATGCAACTACATGACAGTTGTGTAACACCCTATTTCTGGCTGCAAAATCACATTCGTCATCGTAAAATCATGGTGGGATCCGACAGTTTTATTTTGCACTGATGGTAGGGGGTGAGAAAGTAAAAAGTCACTTAAGTGAAGTGGCTATCTGTCTTTTTTATTAGTTTTGGACCAAAAGGTATTGACTTGGCTTCTAAAGGATTTTTTTTCATAAGTTGAATAAGGAACAGTTTTAGCTGGAATGCAACTTGCATATTCCCTCCTCATGGTTGCTGACAAGCAATCCAGGTAGACTATAGCTAATCAAAGTTCTCCATAATAACTCAGAGCAACTTCCAAGTATTTTTTTCCTGAAAGAAGCAGTAAGAAGCAGGGTATCTACTAAAATTTCATGTAAGATTCTGGATCTAATGAAGACAAGGCAATTATGTCAACATCTGCATGTTTATTGTAGGTGTGAAATAAAGCACGCACCTACATGAGTACAGACCAAGAGTACACTTTTGAAGGAGATCTCCTGATAGACTCCATTCCTTACCCATTGTCTTTACATTGCAGTCACTGGGCTCTTCCCAAGTAAAACTGTGCCCAAAGGCTTAGACCAGGAGCCCATCTAATGCGCTCAGACTCCAACCTCTAACTGCCATTCAGGTCATGGCACCAGATTAGAGCAGGACTAAAGTAAAACCTCTGCAATGTGCATATATGCTGGCTTCTCAAGTGTCGACTGTGTTGCTCCACGTATCTGTTGCTACTGAGCTGCATTGCAATCCATAGCTGTTGCAGCCCCACTAGGAACTTCTACCTATGCTATATCATCTGGAAGTGTGCTGTATTTGAGCTCACCTTGAAGCAATACCACAATTATCATCACTCTGAAACTGAATAGAGTATTGGTAAGAGTTACATATGTGATTGTTGTTCATGTGAATGTCAAATTTCTTAAATCCAAGCAAGTTCTATTGTTGCTTGTTTCCTGGAAACAACTATAAATAGAAAAGGCCCTTTATACCAATTTTCCTATTTCTGTCAACACTTTTGTTATGAGTTCTGCTAACTATTTCAGCCTGTATCTATGTATTCAGAAGGACCATATGTAGTCTTCAGGTGATTTCTCTGTTCTGTGTTATTTATGTAGTCATTCCACATTATCTTCATTTGGTTTAGAATCTTTTAGGTTGGAAAAGACCTTTAAAATCATTGAATCTGAAACCTCAGGACTGCCAAATCCACCACTAAACCATGTCCTTCAGTGCCACATCTACATGTCTTTCTAATACCTCCAAGGACTGGGACTCCACCAGTTCCCTGGGCATCCTGCTCTAGTACTTGACAACTTTTCTGGGGAAGAAATTTTTCCTAATGCCCAACCTAAACTTCCCTGATGCAAGCTGAGGCCATTTCCTCTTGTCTCATCATTGACCTTCCCAGACTCCCAAGACCTTTGGTAGATGATTGAGAGCGATCCTGCCATAACATCTGCTAGCTCCTTCAGTACTCCGGAGTGAATCCCATCAGGCCCCATGCACCTGTGAACATTCTGCTGGTGCAGCTGGTCCCTGACTATTTCAGTGTCTACAAGTGGCAAGTCACTGCTTCCACACTTGTGGTCCTCCAGTTCAGTGGACCCAACAGCCCGAGGTCTCTCAGTCTTATTAAACACTGAGGCAAAAAGAAAAAGCATTGGATGGCTCCACTTTATCTTCATCCCTTTTAGTCAGATGACAATCTCCAACAAAGTCTTGCTTGGCTGTACTCACCAGGCAGTTCTGTTCTGCACACCGGTGTTTCAGTAATGAGGACTATAGCACAATAGCCTAAAGCAAGCGTATGCTGCTCTCAAAGCCTTTTTACCTGAATCCCCTTGCTCTCCCTCCTGAACATCTCACAGTTGCACATGTTGGGTTTTTTTTGAGAGGCTCTTCTGTGCCCTGCACAAACACAGATCTGATAAGAAGGAATTTATGTGAGTTAGAGGGGGGCTTTTTTTCCCCCACAAATAAAGGGAGGTTTGTGATCTGAGGAGCTGCTGTAAATTTGGAAGGTTTAAAGTTTTTGGCATGAAGTGTTTCTCCACTCTCTCTCTCTCTTTCTTTTTTTTTTGTAATGTGGGCACTGTTCCCTTTGGATGAAGGAGTCACCCTGATTGTTCTTTCATAAAAGTCTAGATCTCTTCTTGCTCCCTAATTAGCCCAGGATTTTTCACTTCTGTAAGGGTGGATTTTCCATACACCTGGCTTGGAGACGTCAGACTGGCTTCTGTCAGTGAGACCCTCTGTTGAGTCATGCAGTTCAGAAGTTCTAAACCCCTTTCTGAAGGGAAGGTTAGGTGTGGCTGGATCCAGACTTAGTCTCAGAGTTGCCCAATGGTTTATGTCTAAAGGATTACATGAGCACTTTCAATCCTTTGCATCATTTAAGATGCAAAAGATCAAAGATCAAAGATTTCAAAGTTTCAACGTGCTCATTCCCAATTCACTTACCAAGCATCTGACGTGATAAGGATTCTCTCAGCCTCAAGGAATAACTTGAGAGGTGTCCCTGCTGAAGGGGAGATCCTGATGTGCAGCCCGCTGCCGTACGGGAGAACTCCTCAGACCCAGGGCTGTCCACTATTTATGGAGTAAGATGATTGACTCATGCTTGCTTAATAACCGTATTTCACTTGGCTCATGCTCAGCTGTTGAGCAAGATTAACAGCTCTTACCTATTCTGTTGTTATCACAATAGGTTATAATATGTTGTTGTCTTCCCAGAGTCCAACTTCAGTGAGGTGCAGCCATCAAAGGACCACCACTGGTGGCTGTTGCTTAAACAGAAAAGGGCAAGGGGAAGCACACAGCCACAGATAATAATCTCTTACATATATAATCTTTCACCACTAGATTGCAAAATGCTTTACAAAGAGAATTCAGCAACATTACAAATATGGAAAAGGAGACAGAGTGTGGTACAGTGACCTTTATGTGGAAATGCAGTCATGGTAACAGGCAAGATCTGCTGATTCCTGACCACTTGCAGTTACAGGAACCCTAAAAACAAATGTAAGTGCCTAGTACAAATCCCAGAGTTGCCTGAATGGTCTGGCTTTCCTCTAGCAAACAAAGCAGTTTCACGTTTAAAATTAAGCCAATTAACAAATCAGTCCTCTCTTGAATGCTCTGACAGAAGAGAACTTTGTCTTCCATTTGTTTACATAGAAAAGGCTGAGGAGCAAGAAAACAAGTAATTTTTACTCACTTTACTTTGGAATCCAATGGGATTAGGAGGTTTCATTTTCAAGATGCGTGGTTGCTGTGCCAGATGACAGTGCAACAGTGCTGCAGTTTGAACAAAATAATCAGTATATGTGAAGAGTGGCTACAGCCTTTCTGTGGGCCAGCTTCAAATGAAAGGGAGAACTCTGCACGGCACGGTCCCCTTCCCCTGAGTACAAAACTGAGTGTATCCATCTGCTTCTATGAGACCTTCAGGATACACCCAGAATACAGCAGGGACCAAGGCTATGTATCTACTGCGGGGTTTCATCTGAAAATAAGCAGGATCAAAGAAATCGTCCAGAACAAGGATGGAAATGTGGAATACTGAATTACAGATGTTTGCTCTTATTTCAACTCTTTATTTTATTTATTTTTTTTTCATCTTTGTGGTTGAGTTTTTTTGGTTTGTTTGGGATTTTTTTTATAATAGCTCAAGGAGAGACTTCAATTTGTTTCCCTCTCTCCTTTGGGCAATACAGAGAAACAGAGAAATATAGTGAACTTCAGTGCCTCCCTGTAATCTCTCCAGTACCTCCAGGACTAGCAGTCAGAAATACAATGGTAAAATCTTAAGTAATCTGGATGTTTATAAGCCACTGCTGGTAAAAACTAGTGTCCAGTCTTGCACTTAATTCTTGTCCCGTGACAGTTTAGTTTCTTTAATTGCAGTGTTCTGTTGGCTTTTATCTAAATACTTTATCTATTTGAGATTGTCACAATACACTTATTTAGCACAGAGCTGTGATGGTTTTTTTCTTCTCCATAATCATGCCTCCTTTATTTGCTCTGCAGGAATCCAAGGGTTGCAGACACAGATTGCTGCGATAGACTGGCTCTTCAGACCTGACAGCCTGACCAACTGCTATGCACAGCTCGGTACTCTTTTGCTGCCTATTTGAGTCAACAAGCAGCTGTTTATGATACGTAAAAATGGTGCCTCTGCATTATGGACAAGTGTGTCTCCCACTGCACACAACAGATAGGTGACATCTGCTTTTATGTAAGTGGGAAGACAGAAATCTGGACTCCCACCCTTAGGAAATTAGTCACTGTGGCTTTTTTTAATTGAAAGGTTTGGTTTAAAAACTGCTCAGAAGTGGTTTGTCACAAGCTGTGAAACAGTTTGTCACATTACATTGACCTTGTTTGGGTTGGTTTTGATTTCTTTTGTTCCAATAACAAAAAAGGGTGATTTCTGTTGTGTTGCCTAAGGATGCGTCTCATTGCGTTTATCTTATGGTCTTATACTCTTAAACATTCAGACTATATCCAATACAGATAGTCTTTTTCACTGCTGGTAGATGGAAGAGAGGGACTCTTCATCAGGGACTGTAGCGATAGGACAAGGGGTGAAGGTTTTACACTTCAACAGCAGAAGTTCAGGTTAGATATAAGGAAGAAGTTCCTCACTGTGAGGGTGCTGAGTCGCTGGCACAGGGTGCCCAGAGATGTGGCAAATGCTCCATCCCTGGCAGTGTTCAAGACCAAGCTGGACAGAGCCTTGGTGTAGCTTGAGGCAGGGGGTTGGAACTGGATGATCTTAAGGTCCTTTCCAGCTCAAACCAGTCTGGGATTCTATGATTCTAAGACCAGCTTCTTAACAGCTCACAGACCATTCAGACTGATCTCTTCTTTGCAGTGACTGGCCTGTTACATGCTAGAGGCAGCATGCATTTCCTCCAGCAGAAAAAAGTCAGGTGCATTTCCATATGCCCTTCTACCGGCTCAGCACATATAAACTTCCAGGAAAAAGAAGCTCTAATGATAAACTGCAGCTGCACTGCAGTTTCCAAATACTATAACAAGCTGTTACACCATATAGGTGGTTGAAATACAAAACCATGACAGTAGCAGAGATAACTATGGTAAACACGTAAGCCTTTAATTTTCAGGTTATTAAAAAAAAATGTTAATGGAACATCCTTTCTGAATTAGGTATGTTAAAAGTTCTCATTTTTGACAGGAAAGTGAGAATTCTATTTCTGTCAGTACTTATTCTACACCTCTTTCATGTCTTATATCTACTTCATATAAGTATATATACTTATATACACATGCATACATATGCTTATATAGGTACATGTATACACATATACATGTATACATATATTTATATATACATGTCTTATATACATATGTTCTTCATTGTATGTAAAAACTTGAGGTCTGCAACATTGGGAGAATCTGTCCTTTTTTGGTTCATCTAGGAGCTGAAATGGCTATCTCTATCAACAAGGGGTTTTTTTCTTCAGCTTCATGGAAAAAGTAGAAAAACCAACATTCCTAATCAGGCAAGTACAATTTTACCTGAAAATTCTTTCTTCTTTCTTTTTTTCAAGATATATTATTCAAAAAGCAGTCACTCTTTATTTCTTTCACAAACCCATTTGATGATTCAAACTCTGATGCTGTTTTCAGAAAAGAACAAAACCCAACAGTCATTTAAGACTTAGCCTACTTTTATGCACGCACATGTGAAACGGTGTCAGACAACTTTAGCTGTCACACTGAGAAAAAATGTACAATTTAACTGTAGCTTGCATTTCTTCAGCAAGAGGAATGTATTGTCTCATGTTTTGACACATTCTAAATTAATAATATTTGGGAAAACACAGAAAAAAAGAAAGCCTAAGCAAAACATGGAAACGCTGATTCTTTTATTGATTAGAGTTATGACTAGGAGATACTGTTGGTAGGGAGGTAACAGAAGATGTGCTCAAACCAGGCCTCCCCATGCAGCAAACAGCACCTAACAGTGTGCTCTGAATCTCTCCCTGGAGAAGCTACTCTCTACTGTCTGCAGCAGGGAGCCTAGCCTTGGGATGGTGGAAGCATCTAAAGGTGAATACTGTTGTTGAGTCCGTGCTAGCTGGGCTGAAGTACAGTGAATTGTTACCTTCTTTGCCTCTTTTTTGGATGACTTAAAACCCTCCCAACAAACTCACAGGCTGTAGCTATTCTTTGAGGACAGGATGGCTGAAGCCACTCAATATGTGTATGCAGAAGGCCAGCCTGGTCTGTTAGTGCTGATAGTGTTTGCCCTGATTTGCTGTTCTTCTGACATGAAACTGTTCAAGGTAAAAGGTGCAAAAGACTTTTTTGTAAGGCTGACTTTGAACTAGGGAGGCCCAAGAGCTGTAAGCGCTATCTCCAGCTGTGCACCAGATGGGGACAAAAGGATACCAGAGGTTGACCTGCTACCTTGAGATTATTTGCAGCAGCTGTATTCAATGGTTGTGGATTTAGATGTCCCTGCCTGGGATTTCCATCACAGAAGAAAATGTTGGCTTTCCCAGTGTGAGTGGACACAGCCTGCCCTGGGCTGGAACTGATATTGCTCTGCTTTTGCTGTGATTCATGCTGTACTTGTTGTCTCTTGGTTGATCCACGCATTCAGTTCCAGTGTATTGTGGAAGAGCTTGGCTGGCCTTTCTCAGCTCCTATGGGAGTGTATTATCAACTGGCTTCTCGACTGAATTAATTGCCAGCAGCACAGCCTGTTAGTTGTTACACATACTGCACCACAGAGAAAAGGGAGAGATCAGGTCGTAAGGCAGAGTGGAAGAACTGTTGACAGTAGTATGTTCTGCTGGATGAATACATGTCTGGCAGAGGAGTTAATCCAGAATTTAACAGATGAGTGCTGGTTCTGGAGAAGTCCTGCAGCACCAAGTGCAGAGATTGCATTATCATGCAAATACAGCATGGCCAGCACGTAATCTCTCACGGTTTCAGAACTCCTGTCAGAAAAGGAAACCTGCAGATCGTCTTCCTTAGATCTTCAATATCAGGGCTGTGGTGGTTAAGGTCAGTCAGTGTCTAAGCCTGGAAGTGGCACACTTGTTGCTGGAGCTGGGATGGTGGTGCAGTTACATGGTCACGTTCAAGAAAATGGTGGTATTTTAGGTGGGGAAGGTTGCTGTTATTCTGAGGACTTGTCAAAGGGCTCCTGAAAGGTATGGGGGATGTCAATGACCCATCTGGGCTGAGGGCTGCACGTGATTGTGTACAACAGAGTTTGATATTAAAACATGCCTGGCAGCCTGCATTTCTCAATGTTGTGGACTAGCCAGAAGTCCTTTCCAGCTAGTAATGTTCTGTGAATTTTACCCACTGTTTTGATGCTGTTCCTTGCTTTCCTGGTCCAGGAAACCTTCCCTAGAGTTGGCAACAGGGGGAAGAAAAGGCTAACGTTGCACTGAGTGAGTACAGAAGAGTGGCAGTGGAATGAGTGTTTGGCTGTCACAAGTCCCTGTGTGCATCCCTGCATTTAAAACCAGCTATTTCATAACTTCAACAGTCAAATTCATGATTCTTGGAACTGAGGGTAGAGGAACAGGGTGAGGGGGAACACGTGTAACAAACCTCCAAGAATTCAAGGAACTGAGAGCCAGGGCCTTGGAGAAGGCAAAGGGAAGAGGATGGAACATGAATTTACCATTTCTTAAAGAAGCAGTATTAAAGACAGAAACTAAAGCTAGTACAACGCGCAGGTAAGACAAGTGTAATAAGGAACCAGTTTGTCTGATCTGCAGTCTTTTTACCACTGATGAAGTGGACACTAGGACAACTTACAAAGGACATTATGAAAGACTAGCATGAAGAAAATTCAGAGGGCCAAAGTGGGATATAGCTAATAAAGGACCAAACCTACAACATAAAAATGATGTCCCACTTAAAACTATGAAATTGAAGATTTTAGTGACTGTATTTCTTCAGTTCTCACAAAAATGTCTAATTGTAATTAGGCAGCTTACAATATAAAGATGGCTGAGATCTTGGATGAGGATATGAAATGAGCATGCAAGAAACTCAGCTCAAGATTTTCACATCAAGTGGGCTCAATATATTTCATCTCAATGTAAATTTGAGGAGATGGAGAAGATTGGCTGTGACCAGGCAGTAACCAGCCCTAACCATGAAGGAGGTGCGGAAGGGATCAGCAGGTGAGTTGTGTTTCTATCAGTTTTCTCCAAGATGTCACCAAAGAAGCTGTGCAAGCCGATAAGCCCTTGTGGCTATGGCTAAGCAGCGCTCTCACATGTCTTGTCCTAGTAAGACTTCAGATGCAAGACACTTTCATAAGCATATAGAAACATGTTCTGAATGAAGCTGCAAAACTGATGGGAAAACATGGAAGCTCTACCAACTGATCCCTGTCAGAGAGGAAGGATGCACAGAGGGTACTTAAAGTGGAGCTGGAATAATTAATTTCTTATGTATGAATCAAGGAACCAATAGCCATGCAACAGGAAAAATCTGGCAGCAGAACCCACAGATACTGTGGGTTGAGATCCAGTTTGTGCATCACTGCAGTGATTGTTCACAAGCTGTTTCTGAGCCCACCACATCTGCGGAAAAGCAGGAGTGACACCAGAAGCTGTGAGCAGCTGGATGGTCTATAAAAACGTGGACTAGAACTTACCCTCCATAGTCAGGCCCTTGCTACAGTGATACGTCCAATGCTGGAGACTGAAAAGCATTTGAATGAATGAATCCTGGAACACTGGGCTACTATAAAAGCAGAGAGGGGAATGACAAGCAGAAATGTAAAACTGCCACCTATAGCTGATATTTTCCAAGAAATCAAAGTGCCAAATAAGCATAATAAATCAAAGCCTCTTTCAAAGAAGAGAAGAGTTGCTACTGAGCTGATCCCTGAACAATCAAAAGCTGTGGCTCAGCAGTTGTTCAGTCCTTCAAGCAAAAACATATGTATTGTATCCTCTGATAGGTGAGGAAGGCAGCTTAACTGTGAGTGACCCAGAGACCCCTGCCAAGGCAAAGCTACTCCTTCTGACCCAGCGGTTGTAAGAACTGAATTAAACGCAGCTCCTAGGATAACATACGATCAGTGTGCCACGAGAGCTTCAAAAGCAAGAAGAAAGAAAATAAAAATCATCTAGAACAGCACGAGTCCAACAGAAGCACAGAAACATATCTGAGGCTTAAAGCTTCTGTCTTTTAAAAAAGCTTTCTGTCTTCTTCTGTAGTCTTTTAAATAAGAGCTGGGTAGGCTTCAAATTATAACCAGGCGGCATTTAAAACAACTTCAGTAGACGGCCTGACTCCAGGAACGTAGCCATGTGTCTAACCTTAGGGTGAGTAGATATGGGAGTAGCATGGGATGTGTTAGCAGGTTTGGGTTAGGGAACAATAGGCTGTGAAACAAAGAGCATAGCCAACAAAAAGTGAACTGTAATGAAAAGGAATGGCCTTTGCTACTATATCTCTCTGACACTTTTCCTCAGGGAAAGACAGAAGAGGAGGGTGACTAGGTAAGAAGGAGGGATAGAATTAGATAAATAACACAGCAATGGATCTGCAACAGCAGCAAACATGAGCTCACATACAGAAATGGCCTTGGAGGTTTGGGAGTTGGGACGAATCTTAGGATATGTCCTATTTGATCCTTGACAGAGATTAGGATGAAAAAAAGAGAAAGTGAGCCTCCACCACACCAGTTCTGGAGTAGGGATGCCCATCATCTGCTTTACCAGTGCCTGTGGACTACAGGGAGTGGCCTGCAGGTATAGTGAATTTACAAGGTGATGGGGCAATAAAGAGCTCAGGATGCTGATGGGTACTGGTGTGCTGGGCACCCAGCTACCAACCCTCCATTAAGTGAGGCTACAAGAACTTTTAAGCTTGAATCTGCTACCGGATGCACAGCAAAATCCAAATAAATTTGAGCTACTGAAGTACATGTTGGCTTCAGTTGAGGAACTAGAATATTTTGTGCACAGCCTAATGCCAGCCGCCTGCCAGAGGATTAAGAGATTAAGAACAAGAATTTCTGCCTCTAACCTTTTTGGGGAAAACCAGACCAAACCTAAATGAATTAAGAAATTAACACTGGATTTAACAAACAACGTCCTCATCTTTTGTCACACAGAAAGTCAAAACAACCTTTGGCCACAGTGGAAAGCTGGGAGCCCACCCACAGAGCCATATTAGAGCATGGAGTAGTTGTACAATGCCACGTGCCTGTAAGGATCCAATTTGGCATGTCCTGAAAGCAGATAGCAAGGCTTAACAGCTAACATCTTTTTGTTTGTTTATTAATAATTCTAATTTCATCTTTAATGTAGGGATTAGTATCCAAAACACTTTAATTAATAAATTTTAAGATCAAATGCTATTATGCACCGAACGACAGCTTTTGTAACAAAAGAAGATATGCTAGTAGCCCTAACTGTCATAGTGTCTGGGTTAAAGTGGTTAAGTGTAATTATGGAATTGCAAAATGGTTTAAGTTGGAAGGGACCTTAAAGATCATCCAGTTTCAATGCCCAATAA
>JAVHNF010137682.1:0-13233 GCA_034783455.1 Micropsitta finschii | reverse complement strand
CCCCCCCCCCCCCCCCCCCCCCCCCCCCCCCCCCCCCCCCCCAGGTCTAATTTACGGTCTGGGCTTAAACCACGACAATGTCTTTAACCAATAGGTTGTTTGCTTAAAAAAGAGAAGGAAAAATCCTCCCAAGATGCATTGTATTTCAACAGTAGTATCAATTATATGTAGGTAACATGGAAGGAATTTACCATGCTTGCACTGTCTTCTAATCGTCCTCATCTCTCATTGCCTCCTTTCCTCTGCCTATGTTTTTACTCAGGTCACCTGAGGGCTTGTTTCCAAAAGACTAAGGATTATATGTTTGAAATTTCAATAAGTAAAAGAAAATGTTGTATAGGAAGGTTACTGTCTCTATAAAGTTATGCCTCATCAGGAGTACAAAAGAGAACAGTTCCAATGCTATGAAAGTTCAGGAACATATATAAGACCTTATGGAACTGCAGGGACTTAGGAACTGTATGCATTCTAGAGTGGTGACTTTTTTGATAACACATAACACCGTATTTTGTGGCATTTTCTTAGAACAAAGCTGTATGTCATATATTGCCATTAAGTTAAAGATAAGTGCAGTGATAGCAGTGGCTACAAGTTGATGGTACAGTTAGAGCCCTAATATTCAGCATTGCTTTAGTAGAGCTGTGAAAGTATTTTGAGAGATTCTGGATGGTTTGTATTTTACCACATTGTTTCACTGGGTCTTGAATTAGGAGTAATGTTTATAACTTGAGGCAACAGTTGGAAAATTAAAAAAATGTAGATGGAATTTATTACTTTAATATGCAGGCATAAACGCTGTGTTGTGAACAGACAATTCGAAAGCAGTGTTCTCACACTCTCTCTTCTTGTTCTCTGCTCTTTTTGAAATTAGGTTACAGATTTGCAAGCTGCACTACAAAACTTAGAGCCTGGATGTGCTTTTCAGATGCCTGTGACAAAAGGTACGGTATTTCCATCACCAAGCTCAGACTGGTTGTGGGTTTTTTGTTGCGATGCATTTCAAATTGTGGTGTAACAGTACCTCAAATACTTGCACGGTGTACATTTGCTCAGCTCTCCTGTGACAGCAGTAGTTCTCTTATTGCAATATCTATTTTAAAAGGTACCCTGCAAGGACAGTGTGACTGTGGATGGCAGTATGGAATGTGTGAGTAATGATGGAAGGACCTTGTCTTGTAAATCTATTTTGTGTCCATTCTTGTTATTTTATGCACTTTTTATTTAATGTGAGTGTTCTTTTTCAGCTCACTCTTAAGCAGCTATGTATAGTTGTCCAGAAACATTTTGAAAATACTGGTGTTACGAAATCCAGGCTCTTATTTTAACACATCTCATTTTTACAGGAGGTTGTGAGAATTATACAGTACCTGCTTTAATATTTTTATCTGTATGGTGCTGTGCTGCTTCCCTGGATTTTAAATAAATGCATAATTACAACATTATTTTTCTAACTCCATCAGGAAAAAAATCCAACAAAGCACCTCTGGTTTTCTAAGTAAATGAAGCCCAAGCTAGCACATTCTTTGTGAGCATCACTTCCAGTAATAATTTTGAATCTATTTTCCAGTTGCAGCAATATTTGACAATGAGATAAATCTCAAAAGAGACCAGGTTTCTAAAACATTCCTGAAAGTAGATGAGATGATGCAAAAGGGAAACAGTGAGCTCTAATCTCTTTGACCAAGACAGTAGTCACGTGAGAAGGGAATGTTGTACCTTCCTTAGTCATGAGCAGAACTGCAATCAGAGATTCCGGTTTATTTGACATTAGATATCCCCAAATTTCTCAGCCACATGGGTGACCTGGTAGGAATATTATACAACTTCCAGGTCAAGCATTTGTACAATTAGGACATTTTTTTTTAAATATGTTTCTTTTGTGATCCCCCTCTGCTTCCAGGGTGTTGGAGGCCTAAACTTCCTTTTGCACTGGTAGTATACCTCAGGTAAAAAGCCACTGAGTTCCTCCAGCCTTTGACAATCAAACTTCATCGATTCCCATGTTCATGGACTTAATTCCATTGTATAAATTCCTGTAGAAAAGACAAGGCTGAAAAGGGTAGTAGCTACGTAAATGTTTTTAGTTTCTTTTTGGATTTGTTGTTGAGTGAAGAGATGTCCAAGCATTTCTTTTTCTGTTAAGATGGCTTATTAACTGTTAATGCAGACATTTCAGGTGCTGTCCAGATCTTTGCTACTGCACACTTATTATAAGCATAGCACGTTCAGTTGAATTCTGTTCTTCAAATTCCATCTGATTTAGATTGAAGCAGTTGGTCTCCTAAATTGTCATGAACCACTGTAACGCACTGGACTGAGATCTGATGATCTAAAGATGCCCCTCATTCTAGCTCAGGTCTTGGTTTCCTTCAGCAGTGGGAGGCTTACATAGCTGAGGAGTCCCTTGGAACACACCCTACTCCTTTTCTAAACATGAAGCATAGCTGCTTTCATTTCTGGGAGAACTTGGAAGGGTTCTTACCCGGTCTATAAACCCAGTTTTACCCAGTATAAACTAAGCTATGATTTTATTTTCTATACAAGCAGATGGCTACTAAATAATAACTTCTGAAAATATAGACTTGAGATGTGTTAATGCAGTGAAATACTGATGTACTGGCAGGAAGGCTCTTTAGTGTTCACAGTATCTTCCTGGTTTTGGATTCTGATGGCTTTTTTTGTATGAGCCTCTTCAGCAAGGTATTTTTCAGGCCCCCAAAATATGCTTCTGTGGCTGTATATACTGGATATATTCTGCTGTAGTCTTGAAATCTTGTTACAACTGAAGCATAAACCTCTGCTCCTCCTATGAGCACAGGGCTCATTTTCATTCCATTTCAGATAGGGAGGTGGAGACCAGGGGGTTTTGTTTTGTGTTTTGTTTAGAGCAAATAGCATTCAACTTTTCATCATACTCTGGCTTGAGGTTGTATAGTGCGGTTTCTTCCCCCATGCTGATGTTTCATAGAACAGATGCCCCATCTCTCTCTTTTTCATACTGCAAATATTTAAGTTTGTTGTTTGAGTGATTCTAAAAACTATTCTGTCTTTGCAGTACTTGTTTATTCTCCAGAAATCTTGAGAGCGCTTTATAATACCAAAAAGTGGCAGGTAGGGGAGCACTGCATAAATGATAATATGTATAAAAAAGTCACTTAGTCTCCAACACAAATTAAGCTCATCAGCCACCCATCAGCTTGCTTGTACAAGCCTTAATTTGCTGCAAACCTTGTGTATCATGAATTAAGGGGTATTTCGGTTAATTTCTTTTTAGTGCTTCATCCTGTAATACTACATAATTTTTATTGCCTTCTGTAAGTCATGCTTATGTCTCAGTGGGCGATACTGTCTCTTATTCAGTTACTTTCTGCTGCCTCTTGAAAGTTGACTCTTAAAATTCCTGAGCCAGTATAAATGCAGTCTTCAGAAGCAAGTAGTGCATAGATACTGGAGAAATGTTTCTGCATTTTTCTCTAAAGCTTTTAGTTTGGAAGGAACTAATACTGTTGGACTTTCAAATCTCTGTTGCAAGGAGGCCCACAGCTCTGTTTTATTCAGTTGCTATCTCTTCAGGGCTGGCTTTAATGCATTAATACAGTGGTATATTTTAGTTAGAAGAGAATGAACAATCAGACTGGCAAGTTACCAACTGTCAAGGCAGGATGCCTTTTCTGGCCAGCTGTCTGCTTTCACTGCAGTGCAGACCATGAAGGAATGAGAATGGCTCTGCCTGGCAGCAGGAGAATGCCTGTCATTGCTCCTGATGTTGCTTCTGTCCCACAGCCTGACTTGACTGCAGAACACCTGGAGAGCTGGCTTTGGCTAGAGGACACTGAGAATGGCTTTTAGATTTGGATTTGCTGAATTGAGGTTTTGAATAGTGGCAAGTAGGTCGTGCCTATCCTGTCCTTTGAGTTTGGTTTTTGCTTGGGTGTTTTTTGTTGGTTTGTTTTGAGTCATTTATTTTGAGTGCATATTGAAGAGCAAAGAGAAGCTTCACAGTATTTACAATGAGTTTGCATTGTAAATTTGTATCTGATTACCAGGTAGAAAAATTAATAGTAGTTCATGTTAAATTTTGGACAGCTATTCAGTACTCACTACCTAGGCATTTGACTTAGCAGCTTTCAGCCTGATGCATTTGAAACAATTGAAGAGGGATAGCATTCACAGCACAGAGTGTGTAATTTATTTACCAGGGTTTCTTTGCTGTTCCTTAGAGAAAGTTTTTCTTTAGCGGTCTTAAAATTTTTTAGAACTTGAAGTTTTTATTTCCTATTTACTTACCTTGATGTTTAAAGTTGATATGAGTGATGCCTAGTAGTTGGAGAGGAATTAGTTAACAGTTGTGATTAGGACTTGGTCATCTTGTAGGCTGTTTCTGTGTCCCTGATGCACTCACTCAGAATACATCTCTGAAAGAAGAGTTGTGGTTTGAGTTCAGATTAATTTTAAAAATGATTGGATGCCTTGTGTAAGGTGATTTCCATTAAGAACTGGTTTTGGTTTAAGTGTGGTTCTCCTTGATGTGGTAGCAAGATCATACATAGAGCGATCTCATTATCAAAGAGAAACAACTGATTTTTATTTAGGTTATTGGTGTATATTAACAGTACCCTTGAGCCCTTACTCATGGATCAAGACACAGTGTTAAGTGCTGCTTTGAAAAAAGACCTCTTTTGTCTGATGAAAGAATTAAGCAGTGTTGATTGTGGCTTGCTCACCTGAGTGGGTGCTGCTGTAACATTTGGTTCTAAAAACATTTTCTAAAACTGTTCCTTGCTTAGAAAATTTCTTGTATTTTCTAAAACCAACAGCTGCTTATTTATTACCCAATTATTTTCTAAAGTTGAACTCAATGAGTTTCTTTACTCATGATCGAGTTAACTCATTGTTAAGACTGTTAACTGTGCTTTTCCTTCCCTTGATCTGATGTAATTGCTGTTAGGTCATGCAAAAAGAAATTCAAAATGCACCAGTTAACGTATTTAAGCCTGCTTGTCCCCATTCCATCTACAATGCGATCAGAATACAGAATATATATACACAAGCTGGTGACTTCTTAGTGCAGTTGTAACAGTTCTTTAGAATTTTTTCTTTCTTTTTTTCCTAATGGTTACTGACTTTTTAAGCTCTTCACCTGTCATAACCTTGTTGGTTTATAAGTATGTGTACTTCAAAAGCACTGACAAACCCCAATCTGTGAGCCACGTGCTAGTGGGTAGCAGTTACTGAGTAGAAAGTGTTTGACATAAACCCCTAATTTGCTATGTGACATTCCTCAGAGGAAGTTATTAATTCAGAATATGCGACATTAGCTCTAACTTTTAAAGCAGGGAGAATACCGGCATTTTATTGGACCATTTTGTTAGGCCCAGTTCTCATCGGTTAGTTTTCCTCAGGTTGGGTATACAGAAAGGCTTCATGTTTGCTTGATCTGCTTTTTTTGCCTCAAGAGTGGAGAGCATGTTTGGGTTTTTTTTTTCCCCCCTTTAAGTCAGAAAGTTTGCATTTTGGTGTCAAGTTTTTAATAAAACTATTTTACAAGAGCAAAATGTATAGTGTGAAGAACATTTGTTTCAATATGGGGTTTAGCTGTAGTGTTTTTCTATCTTGAGATTTTTTTCAAAGAACTGGAGGGATGTAAGTGCCTAAATCCTGTTGGAATTGAGCTTTCTGTTCTTTTTCTGTAAACCCAAGTATGTAGTCCAGAGAACTGCAACAAGATTCATAAGGAATTTCTTGTTTGAAAGGTGAGTTGGGAGACAGTGCAGGGAAGCAAAAGCAGGGAAATCAGAATAATGCGTTGGTGGTAGATATTAGGATGCAATGAGACGTTTCTTCTGGCTTTGAGGGAAATGAAGAATTATATCCATCTTACTGTGACTCTCCTGTAGTGCAAGATTTAAAATCATTGCTGCATTTTGGGAACGAAATCTAGGGAACCATTAGTAAGCTGAAATAATACAGTGCGCCAAAATAGTCTGTGGAGCAGAGTTACGTAGTCTTGGCATAGTTATATGGATGGAACTGTAACCTGAGTATCTTTTCAAAGTGATGTTTCTTTTAGAATTTGGCATGTCTAGCCAATATTAAGAGAGATCTTTGAGAAGAGTAAGTAAAAAAAATGCATTCTGGTGATAGGCTTGTTGTTGTTATTTTATAGTAGGCCATGAATGTTCAGGGAAGAAGTGGCTGGAAGGTCCCACCCAGAAAGCTCTTCAGAAAGCCAGGCAGCAAAAAATCCTTGATGCCGAAAGCTTTTCATCTGATCCAGTCAAAGATGCAGAGAAGACAAGCAAGAGAGAACCAAAGGTATGCAACATTATTTCTAATTGCTCACTATCTTAATTCAAAGTACACTTAAAATTTTACAAAGCTGTGGTGAAAGGCGTCTGTCCAAATGAAATCCTACTTAGTAAAAGTAAATAGGACAGGTTAAGTAACAAGTTATTTATTTTTAGTATGAGTTTCTATTGCAGTTATTTTTTCAGGAAATAATAAGAGCGTTGGTGAGTTGAAGCTAGCAAGCTACTTTCTGAGAGTCATCTGTAATCATCCTGCAGGGGAAGAGCATTGGCTAGAAATGCTTGTTGCCCTGTTGTGTTTCTATTACAGCTGGAGGAATCCTGCCCTATTCTGTAGTGCTCGCAAACTTTTCAAGCATTTCAGCCTGTTTCATCTGGGTCTCAAAGGTAAAAACATCTGTGAGACAGAGGGCAAAAAGTTGGTGATTTCTTCATAGTCAATGAAAGTTCCTATACTTGCTGATGTTCCTGTTTGGAAGTTGTGTGGATAAAAATTATTTCCTGTTTAGAATTTGTTACTTTTGAAGGGCATTTGTTTACTTTATTTCACTTGGTTTATTTATTGAAGTTGCATTTTGAGATTATCTGCTTTTTATATTTCTAAATCAAGGTAAACATTCTAATACTTAAAACTTCTTAAGCTCTTAAAACTCTTACACTGGCCTAATTTTGTTTGAGAATCCCAATTAGAGTTTGAATTGTGTTTACAGTGATGTAGTTGTAATCAACTGTAGTCTTTCCTTTCCCTGTTTCCACAAGAAAATCCCCATGGTGGGTTTTTTCTGTATGCTTCTATCTGGTTTTGCAAGGGCATTTCTTCTGACACTGGCAACGCATCTCTTCTCCGACCAACATGGCACTTTATTTCTGTTCTCATCCCTTTTCATTCTCCTGAACCTCCAAATAAAATAATAAAGGAAAAAAAAAATCAAAAAAAAAATCCGTTGCTGTCTGAGACACATCTGATCACATACTGGAAATAAAAGATCTGTATGGTCTCCACACCTATTAGCATCTGAGTATTACTGAGGCACCTGCCAGTCAGTCTGTCTCCACTTTCCTTTTTTTTCATTCAGTGTATAGAAGCTTCCAACTTCGACTCTTGGATTTGTTTCTTTTCATTTTGACCTGTGAACAAATGAATATTTATTGGCTTATGAAATCTTATTTTTTGTGTTCCTGTTTCTACTGAAGTCATCAGGATTTTTATAGTGAACTTCAGTGGAATTGTGCTTCACCCCCAGAATACATAAACTCTGCACAGGTAGTATGCCTGTCTAGCTCTTTCTAGTTCTTTGAAATTCATGAGCACTGTTAGTTGACTGGTTCTGGCAAGCATCTGTGTTTCTGCAGGCCTTATGTTTCCCAAATGAGTCCTACCAGAGGCACTGTTGTCTTTATTTAATCAATGGATTAGAAAATTGGAATAGCTCCAGAAATAAGACATCAGAAAATATGGGCATCTTTGAATGTATGGCTTTACCATGGCTAAGAAGTAATTTTAAAACTTCAGGTATGAGACTAACATCATTTTAACAATGGACCAATACCTTTTTTTCACTTCACATCTGTTATGTCTAAATTTTTCCTGACCCTAACAAAGGATACTACCTTAGGTATGCATATGAATTGTCTTATTTCTTAGGCTGTTAGAAACAAATAGGAGAGGAAATAATGAGTCTGTAGAGGGTGAAGGTGTGAGTTAAAATTGTATTTAAAACAAAGATACTCACAGAATTATGTTCTCTAACTTAGATTTATTGAACTACAGTACAAATCTAAGTTATTTTATTGAAAAAGTGTGTTCTTGCTCAACAGTTTAGTTGTCTGAGTATTTTTTCCAGTCAAAAGGATAAGATATAAATGAACGCCTTGCCTTCCTTAGATAATTTTAAGTGATACTTGAACTTGTGTGATCTTTTATATTCTTCTGTGTATTATGTGACTTACAGACTTTCTTAGAATGCTTCAACATGGCAATGTCTTTATTCAAGAGTGTACTATAAATGATAGTATTGCTCTCATTTGCAGTTATGAAAATAACATTTTGAATGTTTTGGGGTGTCTATAAAATTGATTTACACATATCCAGATTAAAATTACACTTAATTTAAATCTTTTTATACCACAAAATAAATAAGACTTGGGACATAAATTTGTCAGTTCCATGGAGTTCAGGTGAGGAATATATAAAAGAAATATGTGTAATGAAAAATTCTGTGTTCAAACAGTGCGTTTATGATAAGTGGGAGATCTAGGTAAAATTCACTGTCTAGTCTTGTGTTTAGCTCTTCAGTAAATGTAAGTGAACATCTAAAGCTTACAGAATTTCTAGGTGGACAGTTTATCCAATTTTAAAGTTTAAGCATTTTGATGACATCACATTCAGTAAAAAGCAAATATGTTGTCATGAAATTGTATACTTGAGACAACACTATAAATGTGTTTACTATTGCATAGGAGTGAACTATATTGATGAAAATGATTTAAAGTCTCTTCTGTGCCTTGTAGTTAAATAGTGATCTAACAAATGCTTGTACTTACTTTTAAATAGATGCAGATATGACTCATAGCTGAGCTAGAACATTTACTTCAAGGACAGACATATATTGTGTTATTGTAGTAGCTTGTAAAAACTGACATATAATTTAAAACCTAAGGTCCTTTTGATATGAAGTTTATCACTGAAACAGCAAAAAAAGCAACTGTAATTTTTTTTTCTGAGAGAATGTATTCTTCTGACTTTAGAATCTTTGTTACAAGATTCAATTAAATTCTATAGTAACAGGTAAGTTGGCTAAATCGTTTACATATCTAGCCCTTAATAAGCCAGCAGAAACAGCATAAATATTCTTAGATTAAGAATATGCATAGAGTACTGCCTTAAACACTTGCATCAAAATCTTACACATCATTAAAACTGTAGAGAATCTTTGATAATGTGAATTTTATTATTCTGATGAAATGAACTTTTTCTATTTTGTATTTTAAAAGCCAGGTTGGATGGGGCTTGGAGCAACCTGCTCTAGTGGAAGGTGTCCCTGCCCATGGCAGGGGTTTGGAACTGGAGGAGCTTTAAGGTCCCTTCCAATACAAACCAGCCTGATTCTGTGATTTGTTCTTTTGGATTCCTCACAGAGTACATTCTGTCTTTGCATTCACTAGTTATTAGCAGGACAATTGTAGCTTCTTCATGTTTAGTAAATTCTATTTCCATATCCAATGTATTACAATGCAGTTTAATTTTCTGCAGTTTTATTTTGGGTCAGACTATCTAAAGGTGCTTTGGATATTTCTCTTGTGAAGGCATTACCTGTTCTGTGGAACAGGTTTTGAATTTATGGCCAGTGGAATAATAAATAGAAAGTAAAATCCAGTGATCATACAAACATAGCTTTTATAATTAATAGGAATTTAGGTTCAAGTATCACATATCCATAAACCCCAAGTTTCTCCTGAGTTCCATGAAAGAAAGTGTACAAGGTTTAGAAGATCTAGTGTTTCTGTGCTCTCAAATAGAAGAGAAGCTAAACCCAAATGATTACTTAATCAGATTATTGAATTTGAGTATAAATTTGCACATACTGGTTCAGCAGTGGAAAGATGAGGTCCCAAAATAGGAAGGGCCATAAATGAAATAGGCAATCATTTTGTGTTTGTAGTAAGACTGCTAAGAAACACTAATTCAGTAGAGAGCAGGTGACCGACAGGTAATACTGGGAATACTTATTTCTATGGTCCTTCACTGGTATATAAATCTCCAGACAGATAGCAAAGAAAATGAATACCAGTTACAAAGATATAAGACTGCAGTCTAGAGAAGGGAAATACAATGTCTGTATTTCAAATGAGATAAAATGTAAAAGCTAAGAAATTATAGACTAGACAGTATAACTTAAATTCCCAAGGAAATTTGTAATGAGTAAGTGGAATTTTGCTGACTATCTGGAAGAAACCAGGAAAAGTAGTGCCATGAATGGATTTTATAGGAAAAACTGTTTCAATCCAGTCTGAATTGCATCTGTAACAGGTTCAGAGGTATCCTGGATATAAGAGAAATCATGTTGTAACTTCATCTTAGAAATAAGAGATTATATGTTTTCAGAAGGGCTTTGGACACTGTTTCACGTATCATTTCTATTAGCAGCTGTTTAAATGTGACCTGACAGTAACTTTCCTATACGAATGGAAATCAAATTGGAAAAATGCAGATATATTGCATAGGTTCTTGCTAGGCTATGTTGTCATTAATGGCAACAAAAAATGGAGAAGAAAATATGCTGGCTACACTTGCAGCCCAAGTGAACTGTGTTCAGTTCGGGTGGAACAGTAATTGAGGAAAGGAGTACAACTTCAAACTTGACCTATTGGAGAACTGATCTAAAGAAATAACATGCAGTATAAGAAAAAGTACAAAACTCTACCTTTAAAAAAAACCCCGGTCAAGTGTACAAATACAGAACAAGAAGATAAAGAGTTGGCCAAATAGCTTTTATTTAGAGTAGGTTTTAGGTTTTGTTGTATAAAGCAAGCTTAATGTGAGTCGACAATAACAATATTGCAACATAGCTTAACACTAGCACAGGTTAAGTTATATGTGTAGTTGTTCTGTGCATCTATATTGTATGAACATAGATGTTTTATGCCTTTAAAAGGCTGGTTATCTATGACATAAAATACTATTTTGGAGAACAATCAGGAGGATATTGTGTTGTTATGATGTGGTGATGCTGTGATGACAAGAATCAGGTCGACGCAATCAGAATTGCTCCCAGTAAAATAGTACTGAATTTTACATTCGTAATTCCTGTTAATGGCAATCAGAAGTAGGTCTTTAAAATCCAGGCATATCAGTACCAGTATTGACTTTGTACCTTAGAGCTGTAATATTCAATAGCATAATTTCAAATAATGACATTAATTTTAACCGCATGTGTTAAGTTAAATTCCCATCATCAAGGAGCAGTAAATTAAAAGTTGGATGATCAGGATACCACTTGGAGACTGTAACTGAATTTAGCACTTGGAATTCTTAATACCTTCATGCACTATAGCAATTTCACTGTGACTCCTCACCTTGTTGACTTAACAGAGATCATTGGTCATGCTGTGTCCTGTAGCAGACTAGATTAATCAAAAGAAGGGATTAAAAATACATTTGATGAAGTAGCTGGAGTGGTAGAAGTGCTGGAAGAAGCTGCATGAAGTATTTCTGCACAGCATAGATACCCTTCTGAAGATAGAATAGGTCTTTGATTAATAGTTTGTTATAGAGGACTTTTCTTTCTGTGGAAAAACAATCTGTTCCTCTTTATAAAGCCAAAGTATTTGTTTTGCATTCTGTGTGGGTGCAGAGCATCTTAAATCTACTTATCGTTCTATGGGCAATGTTGTGCAAGCCCAAGGAGTCATTGTGTGTTTCTCAGCTCTTAGTCCTAAGACTCCAAGCTCAGTTATCTAAGCAGCTGTGCAACAACGTGGGCATTTCTCTCTAGTGTACAAATTGTTACAGTCCCCACACTGGGGTGTCATGTTTATCTTTTACAGCATCATCCACAATCAGCTTTTTCTGTGAGTGGTGAGGCGCTGGCACAGGCTGCCTAAGGGAAGACTTTTGACTGGGAGCTGAGAGTTAGGCAGAGCGCTGCTCTGCTGGACATCTGCAGGACCTTCTGCCTGGCCTGTGTTGTCCCTCAACCTTCCTCCTGGAGGAAAAAGAACTGGCACAGGGTGCCCAGAGAAGCTGTGGCTGCCCCATCCCTGGTAGTGTTCAAGGCCAGGTTGGACACAGGGACTTGGAGCACCCTGCTCTAGTGGAAGGTGTCCCTGCCCATGGCAGGGGGTTGGATTTGGATAAGCTTTAAGATCCCTTCCAACCCAAACCAGTCTGTGATTTTATGAACACCATACTGCAGTGAATCCAGGAATAATTTGTAGAGGATGTGGAATATTCCTCTTGCTTTGTTCAGTTGGCATGTATCTCTGTCCGTGGTATTGTCAGTTTGATCACAGCTCCTCAGGAGACAGGTGGAGCATTTACAATAGAGAATGGTTAGAAGTCAGTGAAACATAACTGTCTGTCTTTGGTTTCAGCTGGAATATATTTAATAGTGTTTCTTGGACACTGTCAAGGAAAAGGTGAAAAGTCGAATTACATAGTCAACAGAACCGAACACTAAGGGGAGACAGGATGCATCCTTAAAATATAAAATAATTCTGTTGGAAGAAACCCCACGACACAAACAAATACCCAAACAACCAAAACTGGAAACCAACAAAACCATCTGTTAGAACACAAAGTAATAATGTAGATATCCAATAAGACTAATTTAGATTACATATTAAACAATGTGTGGAAGTAAATAGAGTGAGGCACTGGAATAGATTGCCTACAGAGTTTGTGTTACCGGAATAGAATTTCCCTGAAGGAAAAATATAAGTGCAGTGTCAACATGTGAAAGGGGATGTACTGATTGACCAGCAGAAGATTTTTTCAGCTATCTAGCTGTCATTATTAGGTTGATTTTCCCAAAAAAAATTGTACTTAAGGGAAGAAACTTTCTGCTTTGCCCTAAAGTAGCAGGCCACTTGTAACTTTCTATTAAGGAATAATAATATCAAAGTAAGTTTTTGTAATTCCGAGTAGACCTTGACAGCTTGGGGAAGGGGAAGGACTTGCAATAGTGTCTGGGGGTGGGAAAGCATTCCAAAGATATGCCAGCCATCATATGTGTATTTGTGAACTGGTAAGCATGACTGTAGCTCTAGACCAAGTACAGCATGCTCTGATGCTTGTTCAGTGGGACTGTCTCCACATACACAGTGGGAGCTGGTGTTACTGTGGTACTAGTGGATATTAAGTATCAAAGAATATGCATCTTTAGAATATGGTGTCTCTTATGGAATTAATGTTCTGTGACTGAAA
>JAVHNF010137653.1:0-13574 GCA_034783455.1 Micropsitta finschii | reverse complement strand
TCTGGATAATTTTGGTATTTCACATATTTATTTGCATTCTGGAACTTTCCAAACCAGATTTGTGATGGAAAACACAAAACTAGGTTTGAGAGAAAAAACACCTTGCTGAATTTGTAGAGCCTGTCTCTTCAAGTTTTGACACTGCCTCCTCTGAGAGCTGCTGTCAATTGCATTGACGTCTCTGTAGTTGATGTTATCAACTGCAATGATATCAACAATACAAGCCTGAGAATAGGAAAAGCAGTGGCAGAGCTACGGAGGGGGCCAAGGGACATTCGCCCAACTGACTCTCTTGGGGGTGGACGCGCTGATGCCCCCTTTGAAGGTCTCTGAAATCTGCTGCCCGCCCCCTAGAGGCCTATGGCACTCTTGCCATTGAGCACGTCGCCCTCTTTTGCTTCAAAACTTGGCTCTGCTACTGAGAAAAGGAGGTAAAGGGTGATCCCTACACAACATAAAATTGTGGATAGCATCCGCAGCTAGAAGTCTTTTTCAGAGTGTGTCAGAGGCAACCCGAGCCTTGCTCTCGATGTGGACTTGTGCCACTGTTTTAAAAATCTCCCAGCTATGGCTTGCAAGCCATCCACATTTCTATATTGCAAAAGTAGAAATGAGGAGGGGAGTCATATATGACCCATAGAAACACTGCTTGTTACACTGTCTTTCTTTATTTACCCGACCCCTTCCATGTCCCTCTGGCACCCCCTACTTACCTCAACACTAACCAGTCTGCCACTGCTTCATCACAAATGTACCTGGTGTATTGGCAGCCATTTCCCCCCTTCCAGAGTACCTCCCACATGTTTCTTATGTCTTCTTGCTAGGTTACTGTACTGTCATCACAGTGTACAAGATGCTTACCTTTCTGTTACATCACTGTAGTATATAAAAGTTTCCATTGTTCCATTGTTAACCATTCCTCAGCTGCAAAGCTAGAACTCTCTATATGCCACACCTGAGATATATTGTTGAGCTTGGAGTGGAGCTTACTATGTCTTACAACATATACTGCCTCATAACAGTGAGGCTTATTGTCTGTGATTGTGACATGTTAACTGGTACCACTCACCATGTTTGTCATTACAAACGGCCAGACCCCTGGCTACCACCCAATAGCATTGGGTGGACACCTGTGGGCCCACCCAATAAGATTGGCTGGACTCCAGTGGCCCCCCAATAGGTTTGGGTGGACACCCGTAGGCCCACCCAATAGCATTGGGTGGACACCCGTAGGCCCACCCAATAGGTTTGGGTGGACACCCGTGGGCCCTTCTGCTTGCACTGATTCTTTGCTTTGGGGGCATGTCATTTGCATTGGGCCATGCCCTAAGAAAATAGACTCCGTGCTAACACACGCCACCTGACTGCAGGGAGATTTGTTTGTACGAACACCAATCTGCAAGGGCAGTCCACCGAGGTACGAGGAACCGTCATCCTCACAAAAATGGCCATGGTGCGATTAGGTTCACCTGGACAGGGCACAAAAGTGTGTCGGATGGTGGTAGATGGCACTGCTTGTAATAACAGTAAGATTTCAAAACTCAGCGTCTTTGCACCAGCCGAGTCATTTTATGCGATGCCCCCCTCTCCTGAATGTACTCACCGGGTAAATGTAAGTTTACGTAGACAGATAGGCATAAATACCGATTTTGTATGTTCATGTGAAGATCCCTACAATAGACTGTACTCAGAATGTATATATTTTAATTTATGAAACCCCTTGAGTTTTTTAACATTGCCGAATTAGGTCAGTAAATTCTTATATTGACCAAAAATAAGTCAATATTTTTTATATTGACATCTCTCACAACCAATCAGCTGCCAAGGACAGGACTAAAAACATGAATCAGCCAATAGAAAGCAATGATCAAAGGAGGAAAAAAAACAGGAGGCTATCACCTGGCTCAGCAATACAGTGCAAACCCCCCAATATGAAAAGGATGTTGAAGGGTTTCATAAATGAAATAGTATCTGCACTTTTGGCACATATTGCATTTTAAGAGGCCCCTCAGGAGGTAAATCTTCCCTCCAGCAATCATATAGCTCTTGGCCTTCGGCCTTGGGCTATATAATTGCTGTCAGCAAGATTTACCTCCCTTCGGGTCCATAAAATCCCATATGCACCTTTAGTTCAGGCACTATTTCCCATCGATATGTACTGTTGACAAAAATTGTATGTTTGTGACAGTGTATTGTGTCAAAAGGAAAAACACTAAAAAGTATAAATACCAAAGGAAAACTGAAAATCAAAACACAAATTGCATATAATGCATATACACAAAAGACACGAATAAAAGTACGGAAAATTGACAAGTGTGTGTTATCCATTTATTAAAAGAAATAAGAAAACTTGACAACAGCATTTGTATATTTGTGCTATTTATAGTGAGGCTCAAGTGGTGTTAAAAGGTTCCTAGTGTGCAAGTGATCCAGTGGAGCCTATTTATAGGTTTATATTGATGCAAAGAAATGGTGTACTTTTCTGCTGCCGCAAAAATACTCTGACGACCTGCAAATGCATGTCAGGGTATTTTTTGAATTGGCGCAAAAATGTAATTCCAAAAGAATTGAATCTGGTTCATAATTGCATAATGGGAGCACAGTATTGGGGTGGTAGTTATGCAGCTAACTACAGTCCTAGATACCTGGGACTCGTTCAGCATACCTGCGAATCAGTGTTTGCCGTGTCACTGATGTTGAGCTTGTCATGTGTCTCCAAGGTGGCCAGCGCTGGTCGGTCACCAGGTTGTAACTGAATCTCAGTGAGCTCCAATTTTTAGTGGAGCACATGAGGGTTGCCACCTGTCCAGTTTTTCCGGGACAGGTGGCAGATCAGGCCTGGACACCTACTTCTGGAAGAAATTAAGCCAAAATCATGAAGATCTTTCAAGTCAAGGAGCAAGCTCGTTCCGCTCTGAACCATAGACTGAGCAGGCAAATCAAACACCAGAGTAGCACCCGATGCCGGGCTTTTGCCGACCAGCGTTACAAACACAACAGCGTAGATCAATTCTATGCCTCAAGGTTCACTGCGACCACTAACAAAAATCACTCGTTTGTTAGTTGGCCACAAGAAACCCTTACAGTCTTCATCTAAAAGGCTATAGTAGTGACTGTAAAGTCTACAATTGTTTCGGCCTTGTGCTTGCTACAGATGTGTTCACGGCAATGTTGCCATGTGATGTTCAAAAATCAAATGCATTTCATTCTAGAGTCTTTCTTTGGCTTCCCACAATGCACAGCCCTGCATTAAATGCATTTGCATTTACTTTCAGCTTTTTCTGTGCTCGAAAAAAGCTGAAAGGCATCTATTGTCATGAGGGCAGCTGCCCTCATGACCCCTGCTGTGGTAAATACGTGAAAAATACGTGAAAAATACCACTGTGTATGAAATGCGAAAATTACGATATTGTAAGTACAATCCCGGTACTACCAGTGATATCAGCAAAATGAAATGACATTAATGAAGGATGATGCACACAGCTCAATGTGCTGTAAAATCAGCCAATAATGAAAACTGGATCATAGAGACAGAAGCAAGAGCTGAATAATAAACATTGCAATATACAGGTTTACAGAACTTTGGGGAATACTTTATACACACAGCCAAACTGTCTCTTCTTACCATAAAGCAGGAAACCATGCTTAGGGAGTGTTGTGTATGCCGTCTGCAAATACTCGGGGAAGACCGTGCAGGAGCTAGTATAGACCAGCCTGAGATACACTCTCAACCAGCCAGTGAATGGAAGACACACAACACAGACAAGAGGATTCCACAGTGACGCCGCAGCAAAAGATGAGAAAGGACAGTCCGGAGATAGCAGGAAGTAGCCCATGGGGCAACATAGAGGGTTCTTCCCAGGCGGTCATACACCCCCTCCCACCCCTGACGACCACAGCCAACAGGAGGTATGGATCTTGTAACCTTGAGAGGGTGCCCAGAAGTAAGCAGATACAAACAGAAGAAGCAACAGCAGCCGAGGACCGGAGGATGGATACTAACGAAGGTAACCAGTAGGGAGTAAACTCCCACATAATTCCCCAGACAGATCTATCTGCCCTCGAATTTGTGGAACATGAAACCCTGGGGAAGAACACCAAAATACTTAGAATCAGGAGCCAAGCAATCCCCAGACAGAGCTTGCTGTCCTGAATTGTTGACTCCTGGAACCCGGACAGAGGGGAGATATAGTAGGGGCAATCAGGGGGGCCCAGACAGAAGGAAGGCAGGTATTACCCAGCCAGGACCCGAGGACACCAAGGCCTGCCGCCCACATGGAGACCAGATCAAGGAGGGAATGACCCACAGACCCAGCAATCCCCAGGAGGCAAATACCCAGCCAAGGAGCAGACAGGGCAGAAGATATACAGAATGAAGAGAAGGAAAACAGAAGAACAGATGATGAAGAAGTAGAACCTACTCATGAAGGTATCGAGATGTGAGGGTCCACCGCACTCAAAGTGACGACGTTCTGGAATGACCCAAATGATCCCCACATTGCGTCACAACACCACATGGGTAAGTTTCTCTCTTTCATTGTATCTTTTTTCTCTCCCTCCCTTCCTTGTTCCTCTCTTCTCCTTTCCTCTCCTCCCTTCTCCTTTCCTCTCATCTCTTCTTCTCCTCTCCTCTCCTCCCTTAATTTCTCTTCTTTCCTCTCCTCCCTTCTCCTTTCCTCTCATCTCTTCTTCTCCTCCTTTCCTCTCCTCCCTTCATTCCTCTTCTTTCCTCTCCTCCCTTCTCCTATCCTCTCCTCCCTTGTTCTTCTACTTTTTTCTCTTCTCCTTCCTTATTTCCTTCTCTCCACATCTCCTTCCTTCATTCCTTCTCTCCACCTCTCCTCCTTCCTTCTTTCCCCCTCTCTTTCCTTCTTCCCCACTCTCCTCTCTACCTCTCGTTCCTTCTTTCCCCCTCTCATTCCTTCTCCCTACTCTCCTCCTCTCTACCTCTCCTTCCTTCTTTCCATTTTTCCTTCTCTCCTCTCTACCTCGCTTTTCTTCTTTCATTCTCTCCTCCTCTCCTTCCTTCTTTCCACCTGTCCACCTCTCTACCTTTCCTTCCGTCTTTCCTTCTCGCCTTCTCTCCTCCTCAGCTCCTCGCCTTCTTTCATTTTTTATCGTCCTTTTTGCGGCAGCGGGTAGAGGATTGTGTTGCGCAAGTAGCGCACGAGCTGCACATCTTGTGCATGGCGTGCGCAACTTGTTCACCCCATGCGCACGATGCACACGCTGGCACAGGGGACATTTTAGGCGGGTCCCAGTTACAACAACTTTCTGAGTAAAGCTGTTACAATTGTGGCCTACAACTAAGCAGCGAATGATGAATGAGTTGTACTACTCATTCAGTACTTAGTTGTAGGACGTGCGTATACTCATGAGCAGTATACTCACGTCCTACTCGCGCTTCATGAATCAGGCCCACAGTGCACTAAGTCAAACTCACAAAGGTTCAGCAAACCATACACAATCAACAATACATAAAAAATTACATTAATGTACACAAGGCAAAATTTCAAAACAAAAAATTATTTTTATTTACAAACATTTAAGAAAATCAAATCTGTATATATACAAGCTAAGGGCCATATACAACACATTGGGCCTGATTCACGAACGACTTACAACTGACCTACAACTACGGATCTGATTCACGAAGGGCGAGTAACGTGTGAGTAACTCTCTCATGAGTGTACTCACACTTTACTACTGAGCACTGAGTGAGTAGCACTCGCTATTCACAAACCACTGCTTAGTAGTAGCCCCAAATGTTTGTTGAACAAAGTCTGTAATGCAAAATTAAGAAATACAACTTTTTTCTAAAACGTCAAAAACATGCAGAATGTATTTTCTTGGCTCGAGTCTGACTTTTTCAAGCGATGAGTTGAGACAGTATTTTGGCTCAAGCCCAGCTCGAGCCCGCCCTTGCTTGCTCAGCTCTACCATTCATCCAGTAAAAACAATCACAGATATTGTCAGAAACAACATCTTGACGCGCCTCTTGATAAGTAAAAGTGCCGGCTCAGCAAACCTAGATATTAGACCCGAAATTTAAAGGGGCCGTGTTATCACTTTAACTGCAGAGGCTCCTGGTACAGGGTACTAAACACTGCCTGTACTGCTATTTGATAGCTTGTCAAAAATATTTTTGAATGATAGGGTTTTTACAATGTGTTTTTTGAGCTGTAGTACCAACTTCATCAGTGGATGGCAGCAAAGCCTATGGGAATTTCACCCTGCAGAACTCTGGGACTGAGCTGGACTCGTGTCTAAAATAAAAGTATTTTAGCTCAAAAAATGTCAAATATTTTCCCCAACTATCAAAAGGAAGAAGAGGCAGCTGTTAATGCTGACTACAAAGACCCTGTAGTTAATGCGATGCCAGAGTCCCTTTAAGGCCCAATGTAAACCAAATGCCTTTCCAGTTCAATCCCTGAACATTGAATGTATTTCTCCAAGTGTTTGGGCTCAAACTGAGAAACGCCTCAGATTGTATTCTATACATTGCTTTCTGTAGAACCACGTCACAGAAACGTGAACTTTGACGCCAGATTTATTCTGCTCAACATAAGCCATTTAATAATTTTTACTAATCATTTTAAAATGAATGATAAAAAAATGTAAACATATGATGTGATATTTACCGATAACTTTTTGAGTTATTTAAATGTCTTTGAGTGACATGTAAAAACCTCACAATATTATCGGTAACCACTAACAGCTGCTCTTTCCTGCACTCCATATGAGAACCAGAGCACGAGCGTCACGTTATGACTAGACACCCTCTGTGACGTCACGGTTCAGAGAGCCGTATCCAGGCGACAGCATTTGCTCGGCCTGCAGTTGGCGGCAGCGGGAGGATGAGCAGAAAAGACCATGGAGATATGAAGCTGAGGAAAAGGGGGGCCGTGCAGGGCCCGCTGCCCCCCACTGCCCATCCTAAAATTATGGCTTTTGCTGGCTGGGGAAAAAAACGCATTTTGCCACTTGTTAGAGCTGGAAGGCTTTCCATACCCAGCCAGCGCGGCGGAGTTCAACTTCAGCACGATATAGCGCGGGTAGGGCTGTTTCAGCTTCTCACGAATGTCATAAATTAGTTGTAAATGTTTTATATTCATTTCAAAGATTATTTGAGCAATTGACTGGCCTTGTTTGGCAGGTAACCCAATTTGCGCTATTATTTTTCAGGGGTGACTGAGTTCCCCCTGGCCTGTAAACAAAAAAATTAAAATAACAGATGCAAATGCACCCATCTGCTGGCGACCTTTCACCTTTCCAGTGGGCTTAGCATACATTGAACACATTTACAAGCACCTGCGCATGTAACAGAGCAATTATGGACAGGGACTCCTGGGCTTCTTGTGACATGTCTGATGTAGTCGTTAGGGCCCGTGTAGTGTCAGATTTTGCTATGTTGTCAAAAAATGCTATCTTCCTGTTTAACTAAATGCTGGCATGGTGCTCAGCACTGAAAGTGCCCCCATTACTCCTCTTTAATTCTGAAAAACAGACTCCAGAGTCTATATGGACTCCGGAGAAGGTTATTTTTGCATTTTTGAATTGTTACTGAGGTACATTTTGTATTGTTACTGAGGTACATTTTATATTGTTACTGAAGTACATTTTGAATTGTCACTGAGGTACATTTTATATTGTTACTGAAGTACATTTTGAATTATTCCTGAGGTACATTTTGAATTGTCACTGAGGTACAATTTGTATTGTTACTGAGATACATTTTTGAATTGTAATTTGTTACTGGGGTACATTTTGAATTGTCACTGAGGTACATTTTGAATTGTTACTGAGGTGCATTTACTGCACAAAATAACATCCCCCTGAGTCCACATAGACCCTGGAGTATGTTTTTATAATAATAGAGGGGGAGCGGAGGCACCAAAGGCACCGAGCGCCAAGCAGCCACTATTCATTTATACAGGAAGATAGCATTTGTGACAACATAGCAAAATCTGACGCTATAAATGGAGCTTGATACTAACGTAAAATGGTAAAGTTGGAGACTATGGGATTATATTTGATGGCATTTATAGACCTTTTGTGCGCGTGGTGAAATTAGATAGTACTGCAGATACAGATTTGGGCAGGGACGGCTCTTATCAGTGGTATGGGGTCGCTCAAGCCTACCCACATTTTTTGCTGGGGGTCTGGCAGGTTATGCAGGGTGAACAGACACACAGATTTTTTTATTGTATACCATGATTGCTTAAAACCCATTTGCCTCCAATTACAAACCCAGCTCTGTAGTTCATGGACAGTTTTGGTGTGAACCGTTACTGATCTGTGTCAGCAATACTTCTGTTTGTTGATTTCCTGCACTGCCAATGTTATGCTTTGAGGGTTCCTGTCAGGGTCTATTGCTGCTTTAGCTTGTAAATTGTCTCCTTTGTGTGCGACACTATTCATAAACAGTGCCTAGGTGCTCCCAGTTTACAAGTTTAAAAAAAAAGAAATCTACATTTCATATGCACATTTACTATAGTAAATGTGCTTTAAATCGACCTGAAAGCAACCCTCTCCACCAACACACGCGACTCACCCTGTCCACCCTCCCACCTAAACTGCCTCATTTCATCCACCACCCAGCCAAGCACTCACCCGTATGCAATAAACTAATGGCATTGACACATGCTTGTTAATATTTAAATCAGAGTATTGTTTCATCCACTCAAGGGTGCTGATTATGAGTTTTGCAGAGTTCCTGTGCATAACTCTACAATAAAACTGCCTGGAGTCTGAGAAACAAACACCAGTGTTTTTTAGGCAAAGTTTAGACCAACTGGAAAAAACAGACTTTGATGTTTAATATTTATTTATTATTATTTATTTATTTACAGACTTTAGGTGTTTTGTGGGCATACTTTGGTGCTGATTATAAGTTGTGTGGAGTCTGCATGAAAAGCAAATATTACCCTCTGCCATCTTGGGGCCGGTTTTGCCACACGCATCTACCCTTGCCACCATTTTAAGTACAGCCAGGGCTGCAGCAGGGGAACAGGCTTCCTCTGCTGCAGCCCTGGATACACTTTACATGGTGGATCGGGCCCGTTAGGTGGATCGGGCCCAGCCGGGCCGCAAGGTTTTTGCCTACCAGCCCAAATGGTACGTAAAAAATGTGCGTACTGACTGCCTCCAAATGTTTTTACATGAGCCAGCTCTGCATACTGTATCAGTGGAAACACTCATAATTGTGTGGGCTGACTCTGCAAAAACATGCAGAGTTGTTGAGTGGAAAAATGCGGGCTGCATGCATTTTTCCATTTAACATCCGTATTGAATTTAGAGAAGTTCCCGCGCAAGACTCTGCACAGGAACTCTGCCTAATAAACACCTAAAGCTCACAAAAAGCACACCTACCCCCTCATTATGAGTTTGTCGTTAATTACTTTTTTGGTTTTGAATGAAAAAAAGTCATTAACATGGCTATTACGAATTTTAAAAAACTCGGCATAGCCAAAAATATTTCACACCATCTGAAGAGATTTTTTTTGGGGTGCCTTTTCTTGCACCCCAATAATCTTTTATTTTTTTCATAATGTTGCTTATGGAGCACCATGAACAAAACATTTTTTAACAAAAAAGTAATTTTTTACTTTTTTGAGACCCTCGACCCTAACAAAAGAAACTTTCGTTAGGATCATAGGGACCTTGGGGAAATTACCAAGATTTTAGAACTGGGGTCACCAATATTTTTAAAACTTGTAATTACCCCTTAAACAACGAAAATCCTTCCATGGGTTATTTTCTGTTGCTAGATCTCGACAAAAAAGTCAAATTTGGCACTATCGGCCAATTTCCGTTGTTTTAAAAGAAAATGTTGCCGGTTAAGGCCAACATTTTTCGTTCAATACCTCGGCCTAAACGAAAACAAATTTAGTTTAGGCCCTGCAACTCGTACATGAAGAAAAAGGACTTGGGCGTGTTTTGTGTGGGCTTTCCGTGTTTATTATGCGGAGTGCCCATGCGAGTCCCGCACAGGAACGCCTCCAAACTCCTAATCAGGCCCTAGGTGCTTTTTAGGCAGACATTAGGCATTTTTTATGCCACGTTTCATGCACGGGAACTTTGCAAAACTCCTACAGAGTCATTATGGGTTTAGCATAGAGTGGAAAAATACATGAAAACCCAAAGATCCGTGTTTTTACACCCTACTCAAAATTATGACCCTTGAGTGAAAATACATGTATAATGCGCAAAAAACAAGCAGATGGTATGTTTATTTTCACTCGACTTTTCATGCAGACACTACGCAAGATTACAAGCAGAAATCAAGCTTGCAGTCATGCGTGCTGTCTGCATGAAATGTAAAGTTGGTCCCCAGGTGGCGGAGGGCAATTAAACATTGCCCTCGCCACCTGGGGACCAAATTTACCACCCACATCCGGTTCCCCCTAATTTTGTCGCCTTCCAAAATAAAATAGCGCTGGCCAAAATAGCGCGACCCAAATAGCGCAGCCCTATTTCTTAAACAAGAAACAAGAAAGAAATATCCAAAATAGCGCGACTGCGCTATTTTGGGGGACAATTTTTTTTTGGGGGACATGGGCAAACTCCAGGTGAATAGATTTATTATTCCATCCTCCAGTTTGAGCATGTTGGCGAAAGAGGCGATTCGTTTTTTTGCCCCCTCCCCTCTTCCTATGGATTTTTGCTGCTGCACTATAATGGATCGCGCTATTTTGGTCTGCTCTATTTTGTTTGCGCTATAATGGTCGGACACCCCACATCCACCCGATCCACCATCTAAAGTGCAGTCAAGGCTGCAGCAGCGGCACAGGCTGTCACTGCTGCAGTCCTGGCTGCTTTGCAGATGGTAGAATTGGACCGTCGGATGGATCAGGTCCGGCCGATCCACATGTTTTTTGTCTGCCGGTCTGAATGGCACACACAAAACATGCTAACCGGCTGCCTCCGCATGTTTTACAGAGCTGGTCTAAGCATGTGTTTTATAACTCGTAATCGAGTGGGCAAAAAGCATCCGGCTTGAGTTGGAAAATGCGTCCAATATGCATTTTCCTACTCATGGCTCAAAATGAGCCTGAGTATCAGCAGCATCATGTGTTTTTTTTAGGAGTTCTGCATAAGAACTCTGCAAAACTCATGATCAGCACCAACCACTGATTAAAGGGAGAAAATATGCACTTTTACTATACGCAGATGGCACCGTTCTGCTGGCCAAAACGCTGAGGGCCCTGCAGGGGCTTATCGATGGTTTTGTTAAGTTTATGGCCAGTCAAAAAACCAAAGTGATGGTGTCCAGGCAGGAGAAAAAACTGAAAACCCCACCAAGATTTTATTGCAATGAGAAGCCCATAGAGTTGGTTGATTCTTTTACCTTTTACCTATTTAGGATATTTATTTATATACAACCTAGAATGGTCAAACATGTTGTCATGCAGGGTGGCCACGTTTAGGCAATCAAACGGGGCAATACTGAGAGTGATGCTTAAGGGCAGGGTTAATGCTGTGGTTGATATTTTGGATATCTACAAGACCAAATCCATAGGTGGTTTTGTCATTTGGAAACGAGCTATGGGGACACTGTAATCTTAAAAGTGTAGGTGAAGCAGAAATGTGCTTTCTGAAGAAGCTCCTGGGTGTTCCTAATAAAAATTCCAAAGAGTTGCCATACCTGAAGTGCAAGTTAGTCCCTTGTTTGATTGCTATAGACTTGGTTGCTCTGAAATTCTTTCTGACATTGTGTCTACGCCCTCCAGATGATTTTACCAAATGTTTAATGTGTGCTGTTGACAGGAGTCCCTGGTTGGCTTTGGTGGAGAAAATGTTGCTCCTCGTGGGCTCCAGTGTGAGTGAATGATGGGGCCTGACATTCTCTAGAGCCAAAAGTAATCTGCTGTTGAGCAGTGCTCGTGATATACTAAATATTAGGTGGGAAGATATGTACATACAGAAATATTCAGTGAGGGATTTCCTGCCCATACAGCAAATGGAGATCCCATTACATTTCAGAATGGACTTGCTTAGATCAGTTAGTGTGCTAATTACCAGATGGCGCTTTGGGTGCTTACGAACAGAAGTAAGAGCGAACAAATTCAGACCAACCATCCCCCGCTCTGTCATTGTGGAGGGATACAGAATCTGAGATGCGTATATTTCTGTTTTGCCCTGCTTATACTATAGTAAGAAGGAGATGTTTACTACCTCTTCTTAGGATGTTTGACTTTAAACAGGTTAGACCTTGTTTGATGTTTTTAAAATGTTGCACAGAAACAGTTGTGATAGCAGGGTTGGATGAATTTTATAGGGGTATTTATTGGATTAGTAGAAATATAGGCCTAAGCCAACTCTGAAAAGTCAACCATGTAAGAAATACAAAAAATGAACACGTTGTTATTTGCACCAGCACCTTACCAAGGTTCGGATAGGATACATACTGGGACCTTTTCATTGCAAATGTCTTTATGGGAAATGTTTTTATTGTGGCTTCTGGTATATTTATAGCAAGGTTCTACTATTCTACAGTTTTATCTCCCTGTTTAATGTAAGCTGTTTTGCACAACTGTAATTGCACAATTGCACAACTGCACTTTATATCTTGATATGTTTTTTGCTAATTATTAATTACTCTTAGAGGCCTTAGGGTGGACTAACAAAGTTGATGTCTATGGGGTCTATGAGGATTTTATTATGCAATTGTTGGTTCTCGAGACTAACAACATGTAAACTATGTAGAGTATGCAAATTGTAAAATGGTATATGATGTATGATTTTATGGTGTTTAACATCGAATAAATCTGATTGACTGATTGATTGAATATGCAATGGTATTGGTTTTACAATGTCCCAGTATATGGTTTCCACGAGTGTCTGAAGGAGAGTCTCTAAGCATTTGTATTTTATGTTATGCCGGAGGAGTGGAGCTCCATTACCGGCATCCTATGCAAAGAGTAGGTTCATTATTTAGTTTAGGCACGTTGTAAATTATAAAGCAAATCAAAAATAAACTCAATGGAGCAGTGGGATCATAATATGGATCAAGGTTTCTGTTTTTACTGATTTTACAGACACCTTTGCTTGGAAATTATTATTATTTCTGTCTGTTTATCAAAGTAGAAAAAGTTTTCTTTTTTAGCTGTCTATGAATGCTTTTAATCATGCGTTTAATGCTGTGTAGTTTGACAGCAAAAACGGGTAAAAAGTTGCATTTACTCTGAAAAATATATTTTTAATGGGGATAAAGCACAAGGAAAGTCAGGAAAAGTTAGCTTATTTTGTATCAATGTATATACTGCGTAAATAGCTACTTTGGTATACCGTCCTGTTATCGAAGATATTTTTTCGTTGACACTTTGATCGCGTAACTTTGTCTGAATTGTGTTGTATTTTTGATCACTATCGCGCTCATTACAAGATGAGCGTAGCAAATATGCGTAAGCTAAGCATATTTGCAGAAAAGTACTCTGCACTTTTCTACTACTGGTTTCTCGCTTGATTACAAGTCAAGCGTAAAACTCAGTAGTAAAAAGGTGCGGAGCACTGCCCCCTACGCATGAATTCATGCAGAACTGCATGAATTCATGCAGAGGGGTGAGGGCCCG
>JAVHNF010137633.1:0-14020 GCA_034783455.1 Micropsitta finschii | reverse complement strand
CAAGCTGGCCTTGAACACTGCAGAGATGGAGCATTCACAGCTTCTGTGGGCAACCTGTGCTTCAGCACCCTCACAGTAAAGAACTTCTTCCTTATATCTAACCTGAGCTTCCTCTGTTTAAGTTTGAAGCCATCCCCCCTTGTCGTATTGCTGCAGTCCCCAATGAAGAGTCCCTCTCCAGCAAACTTGTAGCTCTCTCCAGACACTGGAAGCTGCTCTGAGGTCTCCACGCAGCCTTCTCTTCTCCAGGCTGAACTGCCCCAACTTTCTCAGCCTGTCTGACGTAGCCTGAAATTCAGGGTTTGCTAAAGGAATTGCAGCTCTGAAGAATGTCCTTAGAGCAGATCCCTTGAGCCCAAGTACTTCAAATCTCAACCAGTATTGCCAGGGATGTTATTTTTATCCCTAAAATTTCAATAGTTGTGATGTTATTGGGAAAGTGGGGACCAAACCTCACTAACTGTAGTGGTGATACTCTGGCCTTGTGAGCACTGGAGTGAAGTCTCTGTAGATTATGAGCGATGGCTGTGGAACAGCAGAAAGTTTTTTTCTTGCAGCCGTATTGGATTCGGTAACTTGAGCCATCATAACCGAAGGGCAATAAATGACTAATGTGTGCCTGCAGCATGTCTATAACTTTGGTCCTATTGCAGACAAAATCAGACCTTGAACAAGGGGAAGCACAGTTGGTGATAGCAGTAGTGCTAAGAGTAGGTGACAGTGGCTTTGTCTTTTGATGGGAAAGTGCTCTTGTGGTCGGCTGTTTAAACCCACAGCCACTGCATCTGCACCAAAGCACATTCACCTGTGCAGCATGCACCATGATCTTGCATCCTGACTGCATGTCACTGCATTCTGGTTCATGTTAAGATGCGAGTTAAGTGCGTGCCATCATCATCCTTCTTCCCTTCGTGTCCCCACCCCAGCACATGCCTTCCTTTACAAAGAAGGAGAGCGGAGCAGAGCTGTGCCTTGCGATGTAGCCTGGATTTCACTTCAGGTCCACACAGCAAGCTTTGACACAGGTTTTGTTTCTTAATGCACGCAAGATGAAGCTTTACATGTATATGGGTTTGTAATAAACTTTGTCGTTGCTTGGGTTTTGTTGCCAGATACATGCCTGTAAAAGGCTATACTGACAGGCTGATTTCTTCAGTTACAGGAAAATACAGGGAAATGCTTCATTTTGGTAATACAAACAACACTGTGTTTAATAGCACTTATGTTAATCAGATGTAATAAGTACTTGTTGTTCATCTTGTTTGCACATGCATTTTGACTGTTTGTGTATCTCTTGCTTCCCAGGAGACAAAGATGGCAGCAAAGTGACTACAGTAGTGGCAACTCCTGGACAAGGTCCGGACCGACCACAAGAAGTTAGCTACACAGACACCAAGGTTATTGGAAATGGATCTTTCGGTGTTGTGTATCAAGCCAAACTCTGTGATTCAGGAGAGCTTGTGGCCATTAAGAAAGTCCTGCAGGATAAAAGATTTAAGGTGAGCCTATGCATAAGTTCATAATGTTTTTATGAATGATATCTCATTTTCCCTGTCTTGGATGGCAGTGTTTTTATTTTTAATTTTACTTTTTCATTTATTTTCATGGAGCTCATAAATGCACGTAAAAATTTCAAGAACTAAAGATTAATTAGGTGGTTTATGTTAACGGGATATAGTTTAACTTGAAAATCAGTGAGTCACTGATTGTTGTTCCGATTATTTGGAGTTGTGCAGAACAGGAAGCTAAACATCCTGATTTGATGTGCTGCTTCCAGGTCGTACACTAGATTTTTCAGACAACAAGTGATGGAAATGAGAGAAAGGCTTGTCTTATGCTTTCTTCTTTCTAGCATAGACTCTTCTGCAGTCATTAGTAATTAAGCTGCTGGAAGAAACAGAAGCCTTTGGGCTTTGTTCTTGGTTGTTGCACATACAGGTGGAAGACTGTATTTGAGTAAATTGGAAAGTCCTCAGGCCAAGCAAGAGGATAACAAATAGTGAGCTCAAGGCAGGTTGGACTGAGGGCGAGTTACTTCCCTTCTTTACCTCATTTATAAACGTGATCTGTTGTGGTGGTTTTACTAGATCTAACTTCTTACTTCTGAATAAGTAGCCCCCCAAAAAACCTGTATTTTTATCTGATGATGTTTAAACCAAATAAAAATCAAGGACCATCAGCAACCTCACCACTGCTGTTAGTCTTGTGCTTGGTACTTGGTGTGCTTGACTGCTTCCCTTGTAGTCAGGTGACCTACAGCTAAACTGCAAGCAGTGAATGATACCAAAAGTACTGGTTTTAGTGTCTGAAATCGGTGGTGTGGGTTTCGGGATCTGAAGGCCGCAGCCTTCACGACTATGGAAGTATAAAGACAATTAATAGAGAAAGTGCCACAGATAATCTTCTTGGCATGGTCTTGATACAAAAAATTCCAGGCTTAGAAATAAGAAGTTGAAACATATTTAAGAAAAACTGCTCAAGCAAATCCAAGGTGAGAATTTGTCAGTGCTTTTTGGTTGGGGTTTGTGTTGCTTTGTAATATGGAAAATCTGTTTTAAAAAATAACTGAAAGGAAAGCCATCACAGTTTAAGTTTTGAAGAGAAGTCTTTATATATCATATTTCTATGTAAACCAAGAAAATTCTAGGTAAAGGTTTTGACAGGAATCAGAGAATCATTTAGGTTGGAAAGACCTTTGAGAGAGCATCAAGTCCAAATATTAACACTGACAAGTCCACTGTTAAAACATGTCCTTAAGTGCCACATCTACTCTCTTCAATACCTCTAGGGACGGTGACTCAGCTGCTTCCCTTGGGTGACCTGTTCCAATGCTTGAAAATCCTTTCAGTGAATAAATTTTTCTTAATATCCAGTCTAAACCTTCCCTGATGCAACTGGAGGCCATTTCCTCTTGTCCTGTCACTTGTTACTTGGGAGAAGACTAACAACCCCCCTCACTACAACCTCCTTTCAAGTAGTTGTAGAGAGTGATAGATAAGATCTCCCCTTGTTCTCTTTTTTTCCAGTTCCCTCAGCAGTTCCTCATAAGATGTGCTCACCCTTCACCAGCTTCATTGCCCTTTTCTGGACCCGCTCCAGCACCTTGGTGTCTTTTTTGTAGTGAGAGGCCCAAAACTGAGGAGAGTATTTAGGGCATGGCCTCACCAGTGCTGAGTACAGGGTGCTGTACATCCTGCTGCCCACACTATTTCTTATACAATCAGAATCCACTTAATTTTCAGCTAAATGTCTGTGCCTCTTTTATAGTAATGTTCAGCACTGCATCTGAAGTCTAGGAAGTACAGGCATCAAGTGTGTTAACCTAATGTGTTGTTGCAGATGTGTTTGAAGAGCTGACACAGCAAGTCCAAGAAAAGGACTCTCTGGCCTCAGAACTCAACGTCCGTCATATTGCTATTGAGCAACTGCTGAAGAACTACTCCAAGCTGCCATGTCTACAGATGGGGCGAGCAGGGACAAAATCAAATGTCCCCATTTAAAAGGGGGTACGCTTGTATGTCCCTGTAGAGCTAACTTTCCCTAACAGCTTTGATAACCATTAAGTACAGCTGCACAGATATTTAAAAGCTTTTCAGGAAACTTGGGCAGCTTTCTCTTTGCATTCATAATCCATGAGGAGTCTTATTCTACTTCGGTTTTAACAAGGCAAATATTTTAGGTATTGAAATCTATTGTAATAAGGTTTATTCACACTTTGGGATTTTTTTTCTTGCCCATAACTATGCATGAGCCTTGAAACGAATTCGGTGTTTCATTGATAATGAGATTGTTCCTAACAAAGAATGACCTAAGCCTGTAAAGCTGGCTCCTTCATAGAGAGGAAAAACAAAAATTGGAGATTTGATCAAGTCTGATCATGTTACATCCAGGAGAGCTTTAATGGGAGAACAGTGTTAATAAAACTCATGTTTTCTTATTTATTATGAGCAATATTTTATTATTGAAATTTTATACTAAATATCACTATTTTAGGTACTTTTCCAGATCTCTTTATAAAATGTCTGAATTACTCTGTGTAACGTTTCTGCCTTGTGTATGATTGTTTATCTTTTTTCAGGTCTGTATCTTTCATGATACAATTTTAAAAATACTTGTTTCCCAAAGAGACTAATTTCATGTTAAAGAAAAAGAAGTGGTGGTGCATCACTTATTTTTATTAGCTTTATAACTGGAGAATTTGGTTCACGAGAGACGTTTAAAAACAAAAGCACAGCACTTCCTTTAAAATGAAAAAAAGAAAGAAGTCCATACTTTGGTTTTAATGCATAGAAGTTGAAGTTGTTTTATGTGTTAAATTTTCAATGCTGAAAGATTACTTTGATACTAAATAAATTTGTAATACTACATTACCTTGTTCTGCTTTTTTATAACATTGGGTCAGATTGTGATAGTTTTTAATTTTGAAATGCAAACAGAGTTGTTACATTACAAAATAGAGCAGCCTCTACTTTTTCTCTGCTGAGAAGTCTTTGTTAATGTTTGCTAGAGACTGTAGAGCTGCATTTGTGTAACTAAAAGTTCCTGAGTTGCACTGAAAGAGTCAGGGGTGGGGGGAGAGAGTTCCCTCTGTCAAAAGTTAATGTCTTTGTGCTTTCTGGTTTTATCACGTTCAGTTATAACAGGGAGTTGTTTATATAGTCGACCCGAAGGAATGACTAGCATGGAGAGAGGTTTAGATTTGATTTTAAAATCGACCTGAGACTTAAGCTGAAGTTCAGCCTATGTTTATTGATTGCCCTTCCTGTAGCGGTATCTGGGCTACACAGGACAGGTTGATTAATGTTAGTGTTTTTTCCATAATGCATTTCTGGAAGGGCCATGAAAGAAGTTTAGAACAGCTTTGGAGTATGCATGAGCAGGGACTTAACTTGTCTGTGTCTGGGTATTTTGTGGTTCAGGAGGGGGAAAAAGTCAGCATCATTGCTTGCCTATGCAAGCAGGTCTGTAAGTAAGTGTACACTAGCTCATCCCGAATTATAGTTGTCAGAATGAGTTAACCTCCATGTGCAAGTCTGTCTGTAAACCTTAGTACAGTACTAAGATAAGTGCAAGTGTAAGGTGACAGAAGTACTGTTGTTACTCCTATCTGTGAAAAGACCACTGTACAGTCTAAGTGAGGTTGGGTCTCTAGCTCCCCAAACACCTGATCAGATTGATGAGGGCTTTAACGTCACTTCACCGCCCGGGGAGTGAGGAGAGCTAAGCTATACTTAACGCTTGCTATGCACTTTTGAGGGAATTAAACTGAAAATTTAGGCAAAATTGTGACAGGTTTTTTTTTTAAACAAAGGAACATTTTATCTGTAAAAACATTCACCTAAACTGAATCCTGAGGCCTTTTGTTACATTGTAGTGCTGTGCTTGGAGACGCTGACAGTGAGAACACAGCCACATGTAAGGCTGAATTAGTAATTAAATTCACAAGAAGTCTTGCTTTATCAAAATTGGATCCATATGGGTATGAAAGAGCAAACAGCGAAGTTAGATCTATTTCAGAGCTTAGTCTGTTATTTTCATGCAGATGCTTCCTTTTTTAGCAGCAGCTTGGTTACTGCATTACAAAAATATTCCTCTCACTTTTCCCTAGCATGGGATCTCATGTTGGGCAGGGGTTTTCTGTTCTGTTAGCACCCCTGTATGATAATGCAAGAGCTGGTTTCCAGGCCCACAGGCCACTTCCAGCAAATAGGTAGGTGCATGTTGTTGCTTTTTAATGAATAAAAAATCTGGGAGCAAGATATTTTTTTGTTTGTTTGGGGTTTTTTTGTTGGTTGGGTGTTTTTATTAGAAATATTTCAGCTGCATAACACTTTCTTCTAGATAATGCAACTGTTGAGGTCAGTGTTGTAAATGCTAGCTACATGTGGCAAATGCGTAACAGGTTGCATGGGCAGTTAAATTTGTTTTGCAGTTGGGAGATTTAGGTTGATTTATACCTATTTAAATACTGAGATTTAATTTTGGTGGAAGTGTAATAAAGCAGTCTGTTAATAGCTTTTTCAGATTAGTGGGTTGCTTGCTTTATTAATTTTTTTTGCAGGATTTTTGGTTTAAGAATGAATAAAATCTTGTTTCTGTTTTTTTAAGTGGATATAAAATTAGTGATGTATAACTTGAAACAAAATAAGGAAACTGACTGTAGGCATAGTGTGGAAGCTATTAAAGTCAGTTGGGTCATATGTTAAATTTTCACACAATAGCAGGGGCTCTAAAGCATCTTAAAGTCATGATGCTTCTGTCTAAAGAAAGGGTTTAAATTCATAATGTCTGCAAGTAAACCTATTTGGGGTTTTTAAGTACATTTTTAATGGTGTAGTGTGAGACAGTTTTTAAAAGTTCAAGTTTTTAACAAATTATTTCATAAGGATGTTCAGACGGTGTGTTGGAATGAAGGGAAGTAGGAATGCCCGTGGCTGTAGCTCAAGGTAGATTAAATTCTGCAGTAGGGTGGAAAAAACAAAGATGCTATTAAGTTACTATTGGGTTTTGGTAGTGTAATAATAACTGAAGTCAGTGGGGAATCCCACAGTGAAATGAAAGGCAGAACATCATTGGGTTTTTGCCTCCATTTAATTTGTATCCCATACAGTTCCCATTGCCATAAAGTCCTGAAACTTGCAGGAAATGTCTTGCAATCACTTGTTTACCTACCATCTGCTTGAATGTTTATTTAAAGGACTGTTTTTTCCTCAGTTACTGAGAACAAATTAATTTGCCAGTTGAAGATGTAGTTACGTAGTTAATTCTTTTCCATAGGCCCTTTCTAAGGCAGCCATGTACTTGCTTGCACAAGTGTCCTCCTCTGCTCACTGTAGTGTGCACTCCTGAGTTGCAATGGTAACCCTGAGATGCGATCTTTCTTCTGTTAGCATAAAAAGCAATAAAACCATAATTAACTTCTCAGTACCTCTAATACCTGAAAATATCCTCTTTGCTGCCCCCCCCCCAGCTTTCACTCTTGGTAACCTGCTTGTGCCTTCACCACTTGGCCCCTCACCATTTGGCTGCCAGCCTTCCCCACGTCTGAGACACAGCTACTTAAACCCTGCTTGGGTTTTGGAAATAGGGAGACAGTGCTGAGAGAAAGAGGAAAAGTGAAATCGCAGGTCAAAATATGATTGCTGACAGAGCAATCTGCGGGTAGCTCAAGAATTCAAGAGTAAAGCATAAGCATAAACAAGTAAGAAATTGGGAAGAAATGAGGGGTGTTGAGCCCACAGCTGGCAACCAGTCATTAGTGTTGACAGCATCACTGGATTTGGTGTGTGAGTGCAGTTCAACAGTCCTCAAGGGCTGTACATAGCACATACATGTAAAGCAGATATAAGTGCATGTTACAAAGCATGAATCATTGCATCCCAAAAGTGAAGAAACATGGCTAAAGATTGGGTTTATTAACCAAGGATAGCCTAGCTTCTTTTTTTTTTATGGTAATACCAGTTCAGTGCAGGTTCATGAGCAGAACAGTTCCAGTAATTCCTCTTTAAAATATTTTTCTTCCTGATACAGCAGAAAAAATAAGTACTCTGTAAAGCCAAATGCCAGCTTTAAATGATGAGACTTCCCTAATCCGCCTAAAAGAAGATGAACTTATCAAAAGTAATTTTGCGCTTTTCACCTTTTCAATGATTTTTGCTAATCTGCTGAAGCTAAAAAATACTGTGGGAAGTCAGTATTAGGGGGGCTGGGAGAGGAGAGGTAGCGATTTGTGGCTTCCAGTAGATACATTAATGAGAATTCAAAACCCAAGGCAGCCAGACTTCAAAATGAAAAGATCACAGATTGCACGTTGTTGTGTTTAGACCTGTGCATTGAAATAAGCAGTAAGGAACTTCTTTCCCAGGATCATTTTAAAATGTGATCTTGAATACATGTTTATGCAGGCTGCACTTCTTAAAAAATTCTCCTGTCTAGAGTTTGTTTGAAGTGCCGTTGCTTTAAAGTCTTTGTGTAGTTAATCTTCAACGAAGCTTTTGTACAGGTGATTTTATTTAAGGGTAGATGGTCTTTCACTGCAAATGTAGGCGAAAGAATAATACAGTGTGAATTTGCAATTAATTTTGGAACACACAATGTGTCTCCCCTCAACACACTGTGTCCTTCTAAGTCATTGATAAGCAATAGCATCCTTCCCCATAATGCTGTTGCAGCTGCTGTTCAGAACAAGCTGGACCATATTCTTTGTCCAAAAGCTCTATCACCCAAGTAGAAGACAATTTGTAACAACCTTTTGATAATTAACTGCTGCCAGCGATGCACAGCAAAAGGCAACATGCAGGGCTGTGCCCTCTGGCACCAGTGAGCACCATGGGGCAGATGCTGTATTAGCAGGAAGGGGAGCGGAGGAGTGCCAGGAGCCAGGCTCCCATGAACAAGCTGAACAGCTTCCCCTCTTGCTGCTGTTGGAGTCACACTACTGGGATAAATGGGCTGTTGCTGTGACACAGCAGGGCATTTCTTCCATACTCCTCTTTCCAGGCAGATTGTTTGGAGCATACCAACATTAACAGCCCTGTTTGCCGTGGCTGCTGATTTATCTTCTGTCTCTTCTCCCTGCTTAAAAAACATTCCCCCTTCAAAAACATGCTAACCCCCCCCCCCAAAAAAAAAAATTAAAACCCCTAAAAGATCTTTTTTCAGAATCCTAACTATTGTTCGGGGGAAAAAAAAGAAAAAAGAAAATTATAAAGTGCTAAATTGAGTTGTGGGAAAGATGCACTCACCTATTCCACTAACCAGCAGGCAAGTCAAACTCATCTCCATTAGCCTGAAATCATCAAGGATATTTCTTTCCCAGCTGCAAAGAGCACTTAATTTTATTGCTGTATGTACTTATGAAACATTCCCTTACTACAGTTCAATTCAGACTGCTTGGGTCTCAAAACTTGTTTCTGCATAATCCACTGTTAAGGAGAGGAGATTCATTTGTGAAGGCACTGTAGTGCAATATATTGACAAGCAAAGCAGAAAGCAAGGTCTTTTATCTTTCTTTTGCTTAATTTTTAATGAAAGATAATAAGATTTCTCACTGCAGTAACTAACAGGTGATCGTGAGCTCGGAGGAGGCACTCAGCATACATGCCCAAGAGGCATAGGTTGGCCTTCAGTGAGCCCCTGTCTTTGGCCCCTACATGCCTTTGTAGATAGCTCCACTAACACTTTACCCTGAGATCAGTAAGACAAGGAGAAGTGGGAGGGAGTGTGGTCTTTTCCAGCCCAGCCTTCCCTCAAATTAAGATACAACTCTGCCCCACTAGAGATAATTCCATCTGAAACTTAAGAACTGGGTTTGTGAGCAGAAGGCATGGGACTGGCTCCTTCCAGCCTCCCCAGCCAGCAAAAAGGGGCTGATGGTGACGTTGTCCTTGGGCTGTCTCATAGCACCCACAGGCTGTCCTTGGGTTTGTCAAGGAGAGGTGACTAGAGAGACCTGCTGATGCTCAGAGCCAGCAGAGCTGGCTGAAGTGCCTCAGCTCAGACACAAAGGCTAACCTGCCCTGTTGCTCATGAGCAATTGCACTTTTCTTTCAGTGTGACAAATGGCCAAGGTCATTGGCTTGCATTTCTTTCTGTACTTGTTAAAATAACACAACACTTAAAAAAGAAGCTGAGTTTTGGCATATGAGTCAAAGACATTGATTCAACAAGAAAAGCAGACCAGCTATCGCTGCCAGTAATGTGATGGGGTCCTTCAGTGCCAGAAAAATTGAACTAGTAGCAAGGTGCTTTCATCCATTTCCTTATTTCTGCTCCATCCTGTTTAACCACAACAACTCTGTTAATTAACTGCATTGATCAAAATTAAGTGCCTAATGTCTAGATTCAACATTGTAGTGTTCAGTGCTGCATCATGGTTAATGTGATCTCTTTGCCAGCTCCAGTATTGTACTCATTTTCTTACTCTGCACATCATTTAGCAGACAAGGTTTTCCACACAGGAAAAATCAAATGACAAAAATATTCTTCTAAAAGCAGATAATTCATACTCAGTAGTAGCTGACGTTTATGTGTAAATAAAACACCTATGCGTCTGCAAATCTCAATCACAAGTATGTTTATTGTTTTATCTGGCCAAGGTACTTTCAACCAGTTCCAACAGTGACAGCAAGGTGACAGCATCATCTTCCGCAAGACATGAGCAGGATCTGCTAAGGAAATCACCATGGGGATGTGTTACTTCACGTTCAAGGTCAGCTCAAGGCTTTTCCAATTTAGCTTTGACGTTCTTCACATTGTTTTCTGAGAGGCAGATCCTAGACACTGCATGGCTAAATGTGAAATGCAGTTTTTCACCCTGCTAAAAGCACGCAGCTTAATCATCATATATATTATTTATCTTAACCTTTGACTTCAACGCATCAATTCTTCAGCATACACTACCATTTTGTATAGGGCTTCATGAACATTTCAGCCTATGTGCTGATTGCAGATCCTTTTTAAGCTGGCACTGGGGCAAGACTAATAAAAACTCATTTGTAGCTGCATATTATCTCTTGGAAAAAACTTTAATTTTACATACCTGATATAAACAGATGTTGTGGTTTAAAACCATCCAGTAACTCAGCAGCATGCAGCCACTCACTCACCCCTTTCCCAGGGTGGGATGGGGAGAATTGAAGGAATGTATAATGCATAGGTTGAGATAAGAACAGTTTAATAACTGAAGTATAATATAATAATACTAATGCTAATAATAATGATAAGGGAAATAACAAGGGAGAGAATATAAAACTAAATAAGAAAGGAAATAAAACAACACAAGTGATGCACAATGCAATTGCTCGCCACCCACTGACCGATACCCAGCATAACCCGAGCAGCGATCTGGCCTTCTGGGTAACTCCCCCCAGTTTATATACTGGGCACGATGTGCTGTGGCATGGAATACCTCTTTGGCTAGTTTGTGTCAGGTGTCCTATCTCTGCTTCTTCCCAGCTTCCCCTCCTCCCTGGCAGAGCATGAGAGACTGAAAAGTCCTTGATCAGTGTAAGCACTACTGAGCAACAACTGAAACATCAGTGTGTTATCAGTATTGATCTCAGACTAAAGCCGAAACACAGTGCTGCACCAGCTACTAGGAAAAACATTAATTCTATCCCAGCTGAAACCAGGACAGCAGAGGAGATAGCATTGCCTAGCATTACAGTTTTCAGACTCATTTGATTGTAACATGCCTCAGCTGCTTCTTTGACTGCTGAACATCCTCCTGTTGGTGCATGCTCCTCAACACGAGGTGTCTGCTTCAAAGGCTGTCTTTTCATACCACCAGACGTTGGTAGTCATAGCTCTAACAAGCTCCTGTGTGTTTTTGCATTGGCATGAGGACATGCAGCTACCCCTGGTTCCAAACCTTTGCTGACGAACACCTTCTCCTGCCCTTGTGAGGCACCCTGCCTCGGTGCCCACAGCTGACCAGCCTACACTGCTCAGAAACCCCTTGTGCTGCAAACTGCTACCTCCGAGGTCACCGCTCTGCATGTGGCTGCCCATGTCAGGCCGAGACCTTCCTCAACCCAAGCCATGCGTACTTTAGGGTTTCAGCAGCTATGTAGGTCAGCTATACCTCATGTTGAGGTTAGCATTAGGGTTAGGGGTTGAGGTTAGGGTTACGGGTTAGGGTGACGGATAGGATTAGGGGTTAGGGTTAAGGTTAGGGTTAGGGGTTAGGGTTAAGGTTAGGGGTTAGGGTTAGTGTTAGGGTTAGGCTTAGGGGTTAGGGTTATGTTTAGGGTTAGGTTTAGGGGTTAGGGTTATGTTTAGGGTTAGGGTTAGGGGTTAGGATTAGAGTAACTGGTTACGGTTAATATTATGGCTAGGTTTAGCTGGTTAGGGTTAGGTTTAGCGTTAGGGTTAGGGTATAGGGTTTGAGTTAGGGTTAGGTTTAGGGTTAGGGTTTCGGGTTAGGGGTTAGAGTTAGAGGTTAGAGTTAGGGTTTGGGAGAATCAGAGAGGGGCAGAGCCCCAGAGAAAGGCAATCAGGTTTCACTGGGTGTACTCATTGCTGCCTTTCTCTCCTGCTCCCTTCACCCAGATGGCTCCTTCCCAATGAGCCAGCGCATCTTCCCGCCATCCTTCTGGAACAGCACATACCAACCCTCCTCGGTCCCGGCTGCCCTGAGCAGCCCCCTGGCTGCTGCTGCTCACAGCGAGTTGCCCTTCACTGCCGCTGCAGACCCCTACGCACCCGCCTCCCTGCATGGCCACCTGCACCAGGGCGGCCCGGAGCCCTGGCACCACGCTCACCACCACCACCACCACCAGCACCACCACCACCCCTACATCGGCACACAGAGCACCGCCTACCCCCGCCCTGCCACCATGCACGAGGTCTACGGGCCCCACTTCGACCCCCGCTATGGCTCATTCCTGGTGCCCACCGCCTCTGTCCGTCCTCACCGCCTCACCCCTGGCTCTGTGCCCACGCCGGTCAGCCCTCCCTGTGAACTGGGCAAGAGCGAGGTGGGAGGTGCCGCGGCCTGGACGACACCAGGACCCTTCCCCAATGCAGCGGGGGAAATGGCACAGAGCCTCAGCCTCAATGTAGACACAGGTAAAGAGCTGCCCTCAGTCCCTTTGGGTCCACTGGCTCAGTTGCACCCTGCCTCCACACCATCTATAGTAGTAGGGAAGGACCTCCTGTTGTGGGGCAGCTGGGGTGCTGCTGTGGGGGAATAAATTAGAGGTGGAAAGCCCATGGGATATACATGACCTCTGCACAGTCTCAGGCCAGGCAAGTGAGGAAGGGGAGAGGGAGGATCAGACAGGGTAACACATCACCCCGTCCTTCCCAACATCCTTTGAATTTCTGGCACCCAAAAAACATGCCCTGGAGGTACAGATTGCTCTAAGGTACTCTTGTCCTGGTCCTGGCCCTGCTCTTGCCTGGAGCAGCAAGAGCTGGGAGCAGGACTGGACCACTGCAAAGGTTTCCCCCATGGCTTCCCCCATGGGCTGCTCTGAAGGCAGGAGAGAGGGCAGCCACAGCAGAGCTGTCGTCATTTCTAGACCCGGCAAAGGATCATGAACTGCCTCTTCACCTTGTTTATTTTGTTCTTGCAGGTTTGGGGAGAAAAGCACAATTGCTTTTCCTGAGCAAAAAGGGACATGGTTTTACCCTAGTAATGGTACCCTGTGCTTGGTGAGGTGCCTTGAAGCAAGACTGTGTGCCCACAGTGGTGATAGCTAGCCATGGTAGTTCTGAAGTCAGTTGCTGTGAAGGCAAGGACAATCCACTCTGATCACAGTTCTCCATGCTGAAGTTGGGTTATCACAGCCATAAACAGCTACTTATGGTGGCTTCACTTCAAGCAGGAGGGACATGTGTGTGTCTCCAGTCTAGCTCAGGCTCTTCTCCTGAGCTTCAGACGGATTCTCTGATCTCAGCTGGCAGAAATGTGGTTTGTCTTTCTCTGTCCTTAAACGCCTGTACCTATTTTTCTTCTCTTCCTTTTTTTCTTCTCTCCATTCTCAGGTTTGCAGCCTCAGGATAAAAGCAAGGATCTATACTGGTTTTAGAGCTGTCCTTCACTCTTCTTCCCCTGGCTCTCCCTTGTAGATCTCTGCCTGTATAGACATGGTGGCATTCACAGCTGAAATCGGGTCAGTTTGTAACAGCTTCTGATCTTGGTTTGCAGCTCGCCGTTACTCCTTCTGTGGTGGATCCCTTCTGAGCTGATGTGCTGACACAAAGACTCTCACATCCCCTTTGCCCTTTTCCAAGCCCATCGTGGCCCCGCAGCCCTTGGAAAGACAACAGGACTTAAAAGGACCTGTCATTGCAAGGATGGCACTTTGGACTTGTTTCAGAGGTGAAAATCCTTCTCTTGCAAGAGGAGAGCCAAAGACGTTGAACTTCTATTTAAGCAGACCCCACACTCAGAACTGCAGTTAGACTACTCTAAAAGAATCAAATGATGTCATGGATGGTGATGCAAAACCACTGGCCTTTGTACAGGGTGCAGAGGAAATCATGGGGTTTTTTTTTTTAGTGGTGTGAATAT
>JAVHNF010137566.1:0-35806 GCA_034783455.1 Micropsitta finschii | reverse complement strand
CATATGCAACATGTGTATACTTCACTAGTCCTTTCTGTTAAATTATCTACTTTAAATTAAATACATTGCTTTCAATTGATATGAGAAAAAAGGGACTTACATTGGCTGTTGGCAAGAGTATCAGGTGTGGCTCTTTTTGTTTGCGTGCTTGTAGTCATCATTCTAAAAGAGAAACAAGATGGTGATTAGAGCCATTCTAAAACAAAGAATATAAAAGAAAACTATTTTGTACCAGTGTTTCTTAATATGTGATAAGTGCAGCGAGAAAAGGAACTTAACATTAATAGATCCTGATACATCAGCTTCAGCTCATTTTCTAAAGATGTCTTTAGTCGCCTTCCTAAAAAAGAAAAAAGACAAGAGTTAAGGATTATCAAACAAAGCACGCATGCCATTCAGTTATGCTATAAGGTATACAAAATACATCACAGGCCATAATTCATTCGTTTTAGTAAGGCAGGAAAAAGTACACTTACCTTGATTTTACCGTAGTCAGCTACCAATGGGAAAACAAGGTGCAAATTAAGGAATATAAAGCAAAGTATTCAAACTATTCTGTTATGTTAGGAAGTATGCAAACTCTTCAATAAGCATCATTTCCTTCATTTTAGTAAGGTAAAAAAGTGCTGTTCAGGAATCATGAATGCACATCTAATCTAAAAATAAAAACAAGAAGACATAATAATAGTAAAATAAGTAGGAACACATTTTACTGCCTCCAGGCATCTCACCAATTGCCCACCCACCTCCATCTCCAACTGCGGTCCACCACCAACTTGATGTCATCCGCATACATCTGAAAACTGATGCCAGACATCTCAAGTAAATCGGCTAGGGGGCTTATGTACATGGTAAATAAGAGGGGAGACAATGCCGAGCCCTGCGGCACTCCCCAGCACAAAGGTTTGCACCCACTTACTTGCGATCCAACCTTCACTTGCTGAACCTGCTTCGCCAGGAATGAGCGACACCATACCCACGTGGTGCAGCCCACACAGCCACCGAGGACAGTCATGCCAAAAGAATGTCATGGTCCACTGTATCAACTGCAGTGGACCGGTCCAGTAAAATAAGCACAGCCGGTCTCGAGCTGTCCGCTAGGGTCAACCAGCACTCCCTGACGTCCACCAGCGCGGACTCAGTACCACGATGGGAACGGAAGACTGACTGGAGGTCGTGGAGACCTCCGGTACCCGCACAATGATCCCTGATCTGGGGAGTGAATTAAAACTCTGCAACCCTGGCCAGCAGAGGCAGCTGGGTGACCGGGCGATAGTTCTTCAGATCGTCCCGGTCAAATCCGACCTTTTTTGGAAAGGGGGTTATCATACCCCGCTTCCATAGGGGATCCACAATTCCAGTAGACAGGGATTCATTGATCATCATACTAGCATACAAGTTGTATTTTAAAATGTTATCTACCTGCCCAGGAAATCGATTATGCCTTGTTACTGCACCATTTCCAAAGTCAGGAACTCCCCTTATTGTCCGACACTTCAAGTGATGTACAGTAGCCAGGGTCCCTACTCGGTGATTTCACATATTACAGATAAGCACACATGACATGCTGCACTCCTACATGTAACAAGTGCATCCATGGCCAGTTGGTTTAAAACCGCTATTGTTCTCTGTGCAGGAACTGGTAGAAGTGACCTTGCAGGCTGCCTGTCTTTTGCAGCTGTGTCTGGCTAGGGTGGCACATGCGCGCAAGGAAATGAAATAATGAAATGATCAGAATCATGTGGTTCATCATGGTAAACACGAGCAGGAATGTACATCGAAGTTAAACTATGTCAGAATACGCGAAGTGAAATACTACAGTACCTAGTTTTGTCTTTTTTTGTGGAAATTTGTACGGGATCTGTGATATTGGCCCAGACCAAAGGATTTCAGGACCCTGGAGCCCCGTGGGCTCTGAGCAAAATGTCCTTAATGTCGACACCTGACTGTGAACATCAGCACAAATAACCCTAACATTGCTTTAGTAAATTATTCATGAGGTATTAATTTCTGTCAGACTTCTAGGAGTGCTGCATCAAAACAATCCTGGTTACCACTACAATAACAACAAAAAAAACACAGGCATTAGACATGAGGCTGCAAAGTTACTTCACATTTAAATATTGTACACTTGACAATTGTTTACAACACATTTCTTCTTCCTCCCATGCCTCAATATTTAATCTAATATTATATCTTTAAGATGATCTTTACATGCATCCCTTGTACAACACACGCCTGGGGGTGGCCTAGGAAACCCCAGTATCAATATTAGCAATTCATACACAGTAATTGTGGCTGCATATCTCTTTATTAATGCATTCAAACAAAGCCAAAGTCAATATTAGAGCTGGGCAAGCCTGACATTTTGCAGCATGAGCCGAGCCTGAGCCCGTAAAAGAGCCGAGCCGGGGCACCCAATATTGTATAAATGCTAGGCATTTATACATTGTTGTGTAGAAATGTACAGTGAGAATGTATAAATGCACTGGATGAATGAATAAATGAATGGATGGATGAATGAATGAAATGCTTTCTTTTGAGACCCCTTGTTCTCCTTAAAATTTATATAAAGGTCATATAAAATCATATAAACGACAAATACATACAATATATAGTGAAATTACAATCCGACAACATTTCTCTACAGCAAATCTAACAGTATCTATAGCAGATTATTATTGTACCAAGTTACAGCTGACCCAATCCTAAACTCGTCCTTGTCTGACCAACCGCAAACATAAATTTGTCCACAGCATAAATAGTTTTTACTGAGTCAATGTTTTTTAGCATTCTCAAAGCTTTTTACAAGTTCACAATATTATCATAAATAAATAAAGGCTTTAAATAGCTAGCTAGTGGACAAGCATATAACTTACAAATTAAAACCACGTTTTGCATCTTCTACATAATATCCACAGGCACAGGCACAGGTACTTGTACTAGAATTTGATCTCCTTTTCAATACCGCTGCGGTATTAAGCTTGTCAAATCTAAAGCATGTTATATTAGAGCAGGAATTCTTATTTAAACGTTGAGATAAGTAAATGGGCAACCAGTTAGGCATGAAAGACAAAAAACTCTGTACCAAGCTCATTTTATAGCTGGAAGAATTCCACTGTGTCTCTAAATAATTATTGCAGATCTGTATGCCCTTAGTTCCTTCAGCCTTTGCATCAGACAATTAACAGCACCCGTCACAGTCCACTGTTGACAAAAATCGAAATACTGTGGATACAAAACTATTCATCATCTGGGTGCGGTTCTGTACAACATACAGTAAAATGTTAGTAAAATTAAGGTTGTCCCTTGCCAAAATATTTACAAAATGTTTTATGGGACAAGTCCTAATATAAAATCAAAGGGCCACATATTCAGTTCCGTATAGATCAGGGCAGAACAACAAGAACTAGGAATCCTTAAAATAAATTTTAAAAGCACCCGCTCCGCACAACAAATATGTTCTACATTATGTAAGCCCCAAATACCGTCCACAAAGGCTGCAACCCCTCTAGATTTAGCCATAGAGTTCTAATACCCGCAATCACATTCACTTTAAATTAATTAAACAATTTCAGTAGCGCCCAATTCGATTGATCAATATTCTTGGCACAGGTGGCAATCATTTTTTTCCAACAAAGATTACACAATCCAGCAACCCAAGTACTCAAGCTCATCCACGATCTCAATATTTTCAGTTTCACAAAAAAATCTGGGAATTTTTAATAGCAATTTTTGTTTTCTAAAAATGAATGCTTTAGTCTTGCTGGCATTAATACTCAATTTTCTTGTGTGCATAAATTCCGCAAAACAATTAATCATTAGCCGCAAAGAACTAGGAGTAGTGGCCAGCAGAGTGCTGTCATCAGCATCTAATAAAATGGGGATTCTCATATCACCCATTTTAGGGACATCAAAAGGACCCGAAAACAAAATGTTGCAAATATCATAGATATAAAGATTAAATAAAATAGGCGAGAGAGGATAACCTTGCCTAACATCTGTTTTAATCTTAATTTTTTCCGTTAGAGCCCCTCCCTTATTTACCACTTGACCTGTCAAATTTGTGTATAAAAGCTGAATTGTGCAAATGATTTTTCTGGGAATATCTAACTTCTGCATACTACTCCACAGAAAATCACTGCATTTATACAATTTCATTCAAGGCTACAGTATGCAGAGCATTCACTGTGCCCTGCATATCTAAGCCCCCAGGCTAAAGCTGGGCTGGGCTCTAGAAGCTAAATTCCAGGTGAGTCTGACCCAAGCCTGAGGTTGGGCTCGAGCCAACCTCAAGCCCACTAGGGCTCCCCAGCTCTAGTTAATACACAAATCTCATGAAGCTCTTTTTTTTTTTTAACTTTATTTTATTTGCACAAGTCAACAATATACAAGATATAAATCAATTTTATATATATATATATAAATATACTTTATTGTAAACTTAATTACACAAAGTAAATATACATTCTACACATAATACAAATTAGAATTAGATAAAACATTAAAAGTATCACAACTGATAAGCTGATAAACATCACACATTACAGTACATACATACTATAAAGCAGCAGAGGAGAAATTGATTTTCAAACTTTGGCTGTTAAACTTTGAAACAGAAGACATGTGCAAATTTATATGTGCAAAAAGAGCAATTTGAAGTAGCAGCAAGTTATATGTGCAAAGTAGCAATAGCAATAGCAGCAACTATATTTAAAGTGCAAAGTGCAGTTAGTCCAAATTAAAATAGCCATTGCAATTAAGAATATTACACATTTTAAAAAATTCAAAAATTCTTGCTATTTCTTTCGCACAATTAAAATTCATTAACTGAACTAATTTAAAAACAGCTTCATCTTCTAATTTGATTAACGGCCCTAGCCATCTAATCCTTGCGTCAATAAACTTAGGGCAGGAGCAAACAATATGTGTCCAAATATCTTTGATCATCAACAATTCTAGACAATTACAATAGCAATTACTATTCGAGTTGACAAAATTTCTGTACCATCCTACTCTAAATAACAAATAAAATCTTGAGAGTGCCATTGAATTACAGTTGCTGATAGAAAACGAGGTTAATCCTGACATACAACTTTTCGCATACAATGCAACAGAGGACGAGCTACTATTTTGCCAAAAAAGTTAATTATCTTTTGTAGTCATGTCATGTACTAGGAGCTTCCAAGTTGTCTTATCAAATGTGGAGTTCAAACTGTTCCATTCTCTTAGCCCCCACTTGCCAAACAATAAATTAGCGGGTGGCGAACTGAGTAAGGACAGAGTAATTGCGTCTCGTGCAGTCTCGGCAGCCCTGTGAAAGGCAGTGAAAGGCAGGCTAAATCATCCTGACAGGTGAGCTGGTGCACAGAAAGTGCTGCTGGCACCGCGAAGTTTGGCGGCTTCATTCTTCTTTGTGAGCGTCTGAGCTGTACTCATTTACCCAAGAAGCAACACAACTAAAGGAAAGCCCATTCCAGCTCGGGTTTTCCTGTTCTCCCCCCACCTGGTAAAACCTTCCAGGTGCAAGCGGGAGCGAAGCGGGTGGCGAACTGAGTAAGGACAGAGTAATTGCGTCTCGTGCAGTCTCAGGCAGCGTCGGCAGCGGGGTAAGCCTATTAACACACTTGCCTGGCGCCCTATCTTCATTATGATTTAACCTAACCAAGGGCCAGTCTGATCCAGCACCTCTGCTGCAGGACGCTGTAATTGTGTGAGCTGCTGCACGGCGTTGTTTGGAGACGGAGTCTAACGGAGCCAGCATTTCGTCACCCTAAGCACCCTGGCTGATTGGGTGTATATTCGCGTCTTAAGAGGTAACCTCCAGCATACTTTTCATAATCTACAGCCAGCAGCGACCCCAAGCAGCGCCCCCTAGCAGCGACCCCAAGCAACGGTATATTGTACTGCACTTTACGGTCACTGACTGGGCTGCCTTTGTTTCCTTTTCACAGAGTGAATTTTAACAACAAACTACTGAAGCCATTTTTATGAGGTCACTCTGTAGTCCTCTATCTGCATGTTAATTGGCCCCACTACGATCCAATTGTTTAAAATTGCTGATCTGGGGCGAAGCGCCGCCAAGGGCCTTCAAGGGCCAGTTTGAGCCAATTCGAGCTGTGGGCGAGCTGCGAGTTGTGAGCATTTATTGTTATTCCTTTAATTCTGCGAATCTTTTATTATCTACTCTATCGAGAGAAACTTTGGAAATTGTATTTTGTGCTACCTCTTTTTTGCGCTTATAAGACCTTGTTATTCTCTTATATGTTCCTGTATGATACTAAACACCTTAACTAGCCAGTGGCTAAGCAGGAATATATTGTCATACAGTCCTCAATAGAATTTACCTGGGTGGTATAATTTCTATATTGTGAAATTCGTTCGGTGAACTGTTGTGTCAGCGTTGTGTTGTGTTACTGCAATTATGGCAAAACTCATCAAAACTAAACAATCAGATCTTAAGACTCTTTTTGCCAAATCACTAATTAATTTAGATAAACAAGTCGCTGATGCCATGAGCGAAATAGATATAACAAAGAAGAAGATAGCTGAAGCTCAGTTGCATCAACACAGTGATACTCTATTTCCAACTTTATCCTCTCAGTCTCTGGGTACTATAGAAACTCCATCTGTAACTCTGCTTCCTACGCAAAAACATGTAAACTCATTGCCGGTGGCTCCACGTAGAACATCTAACGTGGCAATAACTTTATCCCCGGCTATTTCTGGAGTTACGCAAAAATTAGTGAATAGATCCCAAAGGCTGTCACTATCCCCAGATTTATTGAGATTCGCAGAGCCGCAAACATCGCAGGTGGTGATTCCACAGAATATAGCTCTTCCTTTGTCCCCGGACCTTTTTATTACATCCCCTAAAAATCCTTTGCCATCCCCGAGACAGTGCCTGAAGGAAACACTCCCGGCCCCCAAAAAAGCACATATAGCACAACCTAACAATAATTCAAGGAAAAGAAAAAGCTCTCCTGACCCTTTACTAATGAGCCCGATGGGGGTAAAAAGACAAAGAGGCCCAAATAAAAACAAAGCTAGTATTGTCCCTTTGACTATAGCCCCCCCCGTGCCAGCTCATATAGCAGTGGACATTCAAGCTATACATAAGGCGATTTTCCAATTGGAAATTATGGTTGGCACAATATTGAATGCAATTTCCGTATTGGAGGGCAAAATGAATGTAACTATTTCGAAATTGTATAACATTAATGTAAAGCAGGGTGCTATAATTGCAATGGAAACTTTCACACCTGCCCCTTTGCCTAGTCTCCCATCTATAACACTAGAACCACCTCTATCTGTTACTACTAGTGCGAATTCACCTTTAGGAGGCACAACAAGTATTAGACAAAACTTGCCCGCTACTTCGCTTCCTCCTGCACTCCAGGTAGTATCTGGCCACACTCCGGATGGGAGACCCCCGAAATTAACTCGTTTAATGGATTTAAAGCCACCTCCCATTCGTAGGAATTTTCCTCCAGAGGCTACTCCATTTCTTGTTATTCTGGCTAATGTTGAGGTAGTGAGAAGGGGTGTGGAGACAAACCAATGTTTAAAGAATCGAACCCTAAGGCATTTTGCAACTTGTGGCATTAATTATGTTAGACCCAATCAGATAAAAAGAATCGAAAGAGCGCGTTGGATTGGCCAAAGCCCAAACATTTTTGAGGGCGATTGTGTCATTATTGAATTTTGTAATCAAAACTATGCCAAGGCGATTCTGGCTAAAATGACTAATTGTGCAAATCCTCCTTCGAATAGTCCTTTTTTGCCATTAGGATTTTTCTATGCGTCTAACAGTTGTAATTTTCCTCAAAATCCCCAATCCATACCCCCTCCTAATCCAATTTCTTTATACCCATTTCAAGCTTTTAGACATAACATGTCTCCCCCATCATTTTGGCAGTCTACTGCCTTACCAACACAGGGTAATACTCAGTACTTTCCAGCAGCCTGGGCCAATGACCCTATAACCATGCGCAATAGATTCGCCCCACTGAGTAATTTAGATCATAATGATTGACAATCAAAACAACTGCCACCCCGACTACTGCTTGGCAAGGGTTTGATTACAAATGACACACAGATGGCTAAGGATAAAGGCCAAAAACTAGTTAACATTGGTGAGTCCAACTCTGTGGACACACAGGTAATTGTCGATAGGGGTATATCATGTGATAACACTGTTGAGGTTAACCCTACTGACAACTCAGTGACTCCAGCTACTTTTTTAGGTGATTTGGGGATACCCCCTGTATTGGTTCACGTGTCAACCCCTATTCTGTTGCAACATCCTGTGGTTAGTGAAACTTTGCCATCTAATAAACCCCGTTTAGAAATTGATGTATTGTCATGGAACGTGGCTGGAATAAAAAATGCATTAAACTTGGACTCGGTATGGGCCGCGAAAAATATAATCTGTTGCCAAGAAACTTGGGCTACATCTGACCTGAGCATTGACGGCTTTAAGGGCTTTTTCCAACATGCTACAAGCACTAGGGGGGGCCATGCGCAGGGTGGGCTTGCAATTTTTGTCAGCTCGCTTTTGGATGTTTGCAGTCATGTTCTTTATTCTTGCCCAAATTTTCTTTGCATACTGTTACAGAATAAAGAATGGGCTCTGTGCTTATGTAATGTTTACATAAGACCCTGGTGCGAAGACATGGCAGAGATTCTATTATGTATTGGGCAAACTCTTGATACAGCTAATCAGATGGTGTCTGATAGACTGGTACATGTCATTTGTGGTGACTTTAATGCAAAAATTTCCAAATCTCTATTGGCAAAACATGACCCTGACCAAGATACAGTATGGAATGTTCAACCATATTTGGCTCCTGCATCAAGAGCAGATAAACCAGGTATTTTATTATTTAATTTTTTGGAATGTGCCGGTTTAAGATCATTGAATGGTCGCTTCCCTGCAGACTCCCCGGCAGCTCCAACCCATAGAGGCCCATATGGGACCGCCATTATTGACTATATTGCTGTAAGCGGTGAAATGTGGGATTTAATCCAAGATTTCTCGGTTATGCCAACAGGCCTTAGCGATCATGATATCCTAAAGCTTTGCATGTTGTCAAATGTTCAACTTCCTTTGGCAAACTCAGAAGATTCCCTTGCTAATTTTGGGCTAGTGGCCAATAGAACAAAGATTAGATGGGAAATATTGGTTGAGAAGCAAAGTCTACTTACATTTTTTGGTGACTCACTCCCGACATTAAGCGAGCTAACAAACCAAGTATCGTCACATGCCCGTCTAGAAACGGCACAGGCCTTTCTTGGCAAACTTGCTGAGTGTATAACAAATCCCTACAAACCTGCTAGGGCAGGAAAGGCAGAAATTGGAAACTGGTTTAATACTAGCTGTAGGGAAGCCCAGACAAAATTGAAAAATGCACTTAAGGCCACTCCGTATGATAAGACGGAAGTGATCAGGGCTCGTTCTAACTACAAAAGAGTGGTCAATGAAGCAAAACATATTCAGGAGGTTGACTTCTGGGCCAAACTAAGGGAAAACTCTGCCCCTCACCAAGCCAAGCAATTCTGGTTAATGATAAAATCCAGAATGGCAGGTTCATCTTTTTCTAAAATAGACAACCCTTCTATTTTTCCCGAAACCTGGACTAAACATTTTTCTGAGGTCTACAACGCTCCAAATAGTGTGGTTAATCATACACCAGCTTCTGTTACTTCCCCCTTTGCTCCAATGTCTCCAATGATGTTTGATTGCGCTCAAGTTGCAAAGGCTATTGCTCGTTTATGTCCTGGAAAAGCACCAGGAATTGACAAAATTCCCCCAAATGTTTTTCTAGAGGATACTCACTTCTGGACCCCATTTATAAAAGGATATTTTAACGATATTATGGCTGCTAGGAGCATTCCCGAAACATGGAAGATTGCACAAATTTGCCCTATCCATAAAAAGGGGAGCAAGGACTCACCAATGAATTTTAGACCTATTTCTTTACTCTGTGTTTTAGCGAAAATTTTTGGTTCAATTTTAGCAGAAATATTGTCAGGTTATGTAATTTCTCTAGGTCTGATTTCAGAGATGCAATTAGGTTTTAAGGCCAACCAAGGCACACGTGAGCAAGTTTTTAATTTATTTCAACTGATTTTTAAATACACATCGAAAAAAGACTCACTATATGTTGCCTTTATGGATCTGAGGATGGCGTTCGATAACGTTAACAGAGATAAACTGTGGGCCATCCTCATACAAAATGGATTACCGGCAAACCTAGTTGACATTTTAAACCTACTGCATTCAGACCTAACAGGAGAAATTTTAATGTGTTTTGGCAAGTTCTCTACAAAGCGTTTTAAGATGAACAGGGGTGTTAGGCAGGGGTGCACCCTGGCCCCTCTCCTTTTTAACATGTATATAGATGGTATTTTTAATATTTTAGCTAAATTAAATCCGGACCTCCCTAAAATAAATGATGTTTTAGTTCCCTGCCTTATGTATGCCGATGACTGCGCCCTATTTTCTAGAACACCCGCAGGGTTAACAAAAGCGATAAACGCCTACTCAGAATTCATGAATGAGAGGGATTTACCCCTAAATATTACGAAATCGAAAATTGTGATCTTTAGTAGAAACCCCAGCGCCGCTAAGCTGAGTAGCTACACCTTTTACATCAAATCGCAACAAATTGAGGTAGTAGATGACTTTATCTACCTGGGCTGTTTGTTTAAGTCAAATTGTTCTTGCTTGCCTATGGTTACTCATATGGCAAGCAAGATGAAAACGGCTGCAGGTGCATTGTTACGGCTTTTTTATAAATCCAAGTTAAATGTTTTTCAGCAGGCTAAAGCTACTTTTAAACCAAAGGTACTCGGGATTGCCCGTTATTTAGCGGAAATATGGGGCATAGCTAATTTGAACACCCTCGGCTGCGAAGAACGTAAATTCTTTAAAGCCCTTCTTTCACTTCCTCAATCTGTAAATTCATCTGTGTTAGCGTTGGAATGTGACTATGTCCCAATAAATAATATTTTAGCCTTAAATCCTGTTTTATTCTTTTTTAATCTAGCAAGAAGGACTGATTCGGACTTCACTAAAAAAGTCCTTGTTGATTTAATGGTTCACTCATCAAGAGGCAAAAATCCCTGGCTGCGACATGTTAGTTCAATTTTGAACTCATGGGATCTAGATATTTTTGAGTGTCTTAAGAACCCCCCGTCAAAAACAGTCTCCAGGGCATTTCAAAAGCTATATGAGGCGAAATGCGCTACTAACCTCTGGGTGGACTTAGCAAAAAATGTTGTTCGTAATCAATATGTTTGTTTTGATTCTAATGGTCTCCCATTATATCTATCACTGCCTATACCACTACAGGTAATACCTCTAATGGCAAAATTCAGACTGAATATGCTAGCACCACCAGACAATTTAAAATACAGGTTTAATGGTTCTGATAATAACTCCTTTCCGTGTTCATGTGGTGCGTCTCAGGAGTCAATTGCGCATATATTATTCTTTTGCCATTTGTACAGCCTACATCGATCTAGGTATCTTACACCGTTGTTGAAAGGCTTAAATCTGATTCAATGGAGGCCAGCGCTCTATAAGCTGAAACAAATGGAAGACGTGTTAACAATTTTCTGCTTACAGGAGTTTTTCGCAGGTATGATGAGAACAAGGCTCTTTTTTAAATTACCGCGACTGTAATATTTATATGCATTTGCACTTTGATGGGTTTACCTGCATTGTTTAAATCCTGTACGCTATAGCTTGAGCACTTGCACTTTTTGTACATGGCACTTTGTAATTGTTTGGATTTCCTTCTGCTGGACCTTATTGTATAATATGTATATTAGCTCGTCCCTAATTTCATATATGCTTCAACCATTTTTGCTGCTAACTTGCGCATTTGCACTTTTGTTGGCTTTCATCTGTATATAAATTTTCAATTGTATTTTTTTTTTAGAACTGCGAAAGCTCCTTTGCACAGTACAGAAACTTAAATGCACTATGGTTGTTTGTAATACTGTTTTTTAACCAGAACACTGTTTCTCCTCTTGTATTTATTTATTTTTTCAACTGAATAGAATTGTCTGTATTTATAACCTGTGCACATCTTTTTGGTGAAAACCGAATAAAGACATTTGAACTGAACTGTAGCTGATATGCATAACTTTTTGGTACTATCCAGGTTCCTGTTAGTGATTTCTTTAACACTCAGATAACTCGTTAAAAATGGTGGGGTAAAAAGTGTTTTAGATAAAAAGTGTAGGATTCGTTTTTCAATTAAAATATTACAACTGGTGATATTACATTGAATTTTCAAGCAAGTCGCAGAAATTGATATTGGCACATTCATAAGTTTTTTAATTAAGAAGCACTCAATGTTCAAGGCCAACTTGGCATTGTGCAATCCCCACACTTCAGCCCCATACATAATTGCTGGCTGAATTTTTGATTTATATAATGTTATCAAAGGTAGCAAATTTCTTATGTCATATGACATTGCAAATTTCTTCATTATTAAAATCTTGCACAACATTTTGGCTTTTAGCTTATTAAAATGCTCTTCCCACGTCCCTTTGGCCGAGAACCATAGTCCCAGATAACAAAAAGACTGTACTTCTTCAATTTTTGTTTTATTAATATAAAGTGCTAAAGTGCGATTTTGCTTTTGTTTAGACGATACCAACAGTTTAGTTTTACTTATGTTCAGGGTTAGTTCATTCTTGCAGCAGTAAAGATATAAAGCATCCACTTTTTCCTGCAGCCCTGCCATAGTGAGGTCAAAGATGGCTGTGTCGTCGGCATACGACAGGTCATGCAGCTTGGTATTGTTTAGAGAAACCGGGATACCAAGACTACATGACCCGATCGCACCCGATAAATCAGCAACATATATATTATATAGCAGGGGTGCTAACACACACCCCTGCTTCACCCCACGATTTGTATTAATTTGTTCCGTTAGCTCGTTTCTGTTGTTCACCCTGACACGGATCCAGGTCCCCGTGTAAAATTGTTTCAATAGATGTACCAGTTGTACCGGAAATCCATACCCTATCATTTTGTTCCACAGTCTCCCTCTATTAATAGTATCGAAGGCTGCGGAGAAATCTATAAAACAGCAGTATACCGCAGCCTTCCTATTTCGATATTTATGCAAAATAGTATTCAGGGCAAAACATTGATGGATGGTCCCACATCCCCGCCGAAAACCACCTTGAGTTTTAGGGAGTACCGCCAATTTATAGCACCAGTTCTCCAAAATTAGGAGCAGGTACTTGGCAAAAAGTTTGCCAATTGCATCTGTAAGAGCAATGATCTGGTAACACTCACAACTACTCCTATCACCTTTTTTAAAAATCGGGACCGCAATCGCCCCTTTCCAAGAACATGGTATATTCCCAGAGAATAAAATCTGGTTGAATAGTACCACAAGTATATCAGCCCAAATATGCCTATTATCCAGCAATATTTTTATGGGAATCCCATCAGGGCCTGGAGCTCTCGAATTTTTACAGGTGTCAAATAGTTTTAGAATTTGCTCACAATGGCATAATGGGGTAATTCCCGCGTTAAACTCATATGGCTCCAAAGCTTTGTGCGACTCAAGGGCATGTGTCGCATTCCAGAAGTGAGAGCTAATGTGAGCTACCCATTTACTTGCATTTATTTCTGCTGAAGGCCCAACAGTATTAGATTCAACAGACTGGACAAGCCTCCAGAAATTGACGCTATGCGGCCTCATAGCCGTTGCTAGTTTATTCCATTGCATAGTTTTAAATATCCTTTTCTTATGCCAGTAAAATCTCTTCCGTTCCACTATTATGCTCGACTTGGCATTTTCCCTAGCGCTGGGGTTGGCAATTAGCTCACACTGCCTCAATTTCTTATTAGAGTGTTTTTTATAGCTACTACACTCTTTGTCAAACCAGTCAGGTACCACACACTCTCTTACATTCCCTTTAGACCACAGTTGATTTTTTAACGCAACACAGAAATCAGAGAATGCGACCAACACATTATTCGCATCATAGAAACATTTAAAATACCCGGACATAGATATGAATTCATCTATAAATAGCGACATGTCAATTGTAGAATATTTCCCCCATACGATCTGATTCTTTTTCTCAACCGTTGGAGTGTACTTAAGAGCAGTGGTGCATGCAAACACAGTCTTTACACATACCTCAAGTCCACAGTGATCACCAGTCTGAAGTCTATGAACCTTTCCCCAAATGACCTCAGCCATCAGGTCACTTGGAAGGATGAAGAAGTCAATTAATGATGACATAGAGCCTCGATAGACCAGGTTGTTTTCAGTTATTATAGACCCCAGAAGCTTGGTGCTCCGACATGGCAGAAGTGAGGGTTTTTTAGCCTTAGATCTAATTTATTCTTATTGAAGGCTGCAGTATTGTGGCGCATAAAAACCTCATCAAGTTCCAATTTGAGGTTACAATCCCCTGCCATGATTAATAGAGCATTTGCATCCGAAGCAGCTGCCATGATTTCACTGAGGTTACAGAGATATTTTAATTTGTCATTTGCCTGTAAATTAGGATTAATGTAAAGGCAACAAATCCATAGGTCTCTATAACCCTTAATAATGCCATTATGGCAACAACATTTTAAGAGCAACAAATCATCGATGTCATCCATAATGGACACTATGCTCCAGTCTAATCTAGTTGAAATGAGAATTATCAGTACCCCACTATTATGCCCTATAGTTGTAGTTTTGGCTTTTTTTGAGGTTGATTGATATCCTCTTACCTCTACTTCAGCACAGCACCAAGATTCCTGGATCAACAACAAGTCTGTATTAACCAGCCAGTCTGGTAAATCATAACAGCCCCCTTTCTTAAACCACCCAGAGCAGTTCCATGATACCATTCTTAGGTGGCTCTATTCATCGTCAACAAGAGACTCATTCGAAGCAAATACCTCAGTACAATCGTCTTCACATGAGGAGTCACATTCTTCTTCCGACAATGCCTCCTCACTATCATTTACATCATTATTCCAAGTAGAGGTGGTGTTATTCCTTTTAGCTGTTTTTTTAAGTTTGCTCTCAGGAAGAAATTTAGATAGAATTTCTTTAGCAGTTGGCGGCTTTAAGACCGCCGGCTTAAATGACAGTGATACTTCTATACCTCTTTCCACAAACGCTTTCCTATGCTGATAAATAAACTCACAGCACTTGGAGTCAATGAAGCAAATTTTTGTTCTCTCAGCCGCTGCCCTCCCATCGGCCATAAACTCAACTGATAAAAGGTGCCCACCCGTGATGTAATTTAAGGGACCTATATTAGATGTCATGGCCAAGAAGGCTCCTCTATTAAAGTAGATATTTCTCTCAATGCAGTCTTTCTTTGAGAGATGTAGGGGTTTAAAATAAAGTGTCGATTGTTGAAGTGGTGGAGTCTCAACTAGATCCGGGGTATCAATATTAGCCCTTTCAGCTTTCTTTCTTTTGTTTTTAGGTATGGGACCCTTTATAACTTTCGTTGGTTTTGTCAGTTTTGGCACAGGAGTTGGTATCACCCTCTTCTTTTTAGGCATAGTTTTAGGGGAATTGCTAGTACTTGCACCCTGATTGATTGAGGGTGGTGGTTTTTTGCCAGACTGTTTGATCTTATTTGTTGGGGTGTCCTGCGACTGTCTAGTCCCTCCGCCACTAGGGATAAAAAATCTATCAATATTCGCTTGGCCAGAAGGTTCACCTGTCTTATGTGCATTTGTTACCTTTTTCTTCAGATTTTTGCTAGGGATATCTTTCTCAATCAGAACTACGTCTTCAAAGTCTTCACTCTCTAGTGCCACCATGATTTTTTTGTCTGTTTGAGTCCTGATAGAGGTCTGTTTCATGTGTCTGTTGGCTACACTTTCAGCCCCAAAGCCCTCCGCCTTTGGAAGCTTAGAGTTCACCTTTTGGGTAATTTTCATGATTTCGTTGATGGAATCTCTGATATATTTGTCATTATCCTCAAGGGTAACCTGACTAGAGTTGACATTAATCATATCAATAGCTAATTCCTGTATCAAATTTTGAGTCATAGAGTGTTGCTCCTTAGAGAACCTGCGCAGGTCTTTAACTTCTGCGTCTAGCGATTGAGTTGCTTTGTTTGACTCACTTAGCTTAGCCCCCATCGACCCCATGAACTCAGCTACCAATTTGCTGACATACGTAACAGAGTCTATTAGCTCACTCAACGCTTTTAGAATCACATTCAGTGATATATTTGGGTTCTGTACCAAGGCTATTTCCCTTACAGAAGGACCTGCTAATGAGTACCTTCTGTCAGGGATGACCGTCTTTTTGGTCAAGTCAGGCCCCAAACATCACTCACTGAATTGCCCAAAACTACGCGATCCATGTGGTTGCTTAGGGCGTTAATATTATTTCTTATATATCCATCATCTACTGTGCATTGCGACTCTAGTGGTTTCTCTGTGGACAGCTGTTGAATAAATAGATCTTGACCCACAGAATCATTCAACAGTGGACGCACCGATATTCCTGAGTTATTAAGCATATATTCGGTAACTGCCAACTCATTACCGTTCAGGCTCTTTGCCAAATTGTCCTCATCTTGCATTTGTTTATCACTCAGAAAGGGATCACAGGTTGCCAGTGCGTTCACAGCCATACCACATGCACTCGTTTTGGCAGTTAGGAAAGCCTCAATTGCCCCCTTCCCCGGTGATGACATACTCAATGCACCAGCCTTAGCCATTCTTTGATGTGTAACCACTCCCTTCTTCATGAAGGAGCTGCTGTATAGTAGTCACCCGAACCACAAACAGTTTAAAGGTGCTCGAAAACTTTTCCTGCCAACCCCAACAAAAATAAGAGCAACAACAAGGGAGGGCAGCAGGCAGCTAACTGGCCGCTAACTGCCGCCAACTGCCGTCCTTATGCGTCCTTGCCGCTCCGCTGACGCTCACAAGCCTACGCTAAAACACCTGGCAAACCCAGGGAAAGCTGGGAGATGTAGTTTCAGCAGAGCCCTGAAATGCAACAAAAGACCTACAGTTAGGGGGCGTTTAAAAAGTGCACAATCAGTTTCTCTGCTCCACTAGCACGACTCCTATTAGAAGTCCACTGCTTCAGCAGTGTCAAAGTCAATAAGTCAATAAAAGTTTTCAAAGGCCACAAGACAGGGTAGAGTACCTCTACCGTGTGGAATCAGCACAACGCTCTGCCGTAGTCCTTTTTTGGATTCCTGACGAGTCCGCTCAGCATGCAGCAGGCAGCTCCAGATGCCGATCCTCACAGCCGTAGCTCCGATACACCGTCCAGGCTTGCCAGTAGTAGACACAGAAAATCAATTAATTGTACATAAATCAATTATAATCAAAGTTGATGAAGATGTAAAAAAGTTCCTTGAGTTTACATTTGTAATTCAATTTGAGGACCAGTGCTTTTTTGTTTTAACAAGTGGAGAGGGTAACATCCTCTCACAGGTAACTTACATTTAACAAACAAGATACCTCTGCACAATTCAACACATGATGGTAATTTGGATCAGTTTAAAACAACAGGTCTACTGTAACTTTATAGCTGTACATACTTGGTTGTGTGATGATCAGTGGCTAGTGCGAGCAGACAATAAGAAGTGTCTGAAGGGAGTCCACAGTTTTTCAATTCTAGTGGGTTTTTGTCCTAACACATGCGTGAGTTCTCTTTCCTGATCAGCACAGAATGCCATGTATTCAATCCATGCTCTTAGTGTAGGAGCCGAGTTTGATAACCATTTCCTAGCTATTAATAGTTTGCCTGCAGCAATCGCCATTGCAGCCCATCTCGCCATTCTGCTGGGCATGTTTGGAAAATCACATAAGAAGATTATGGAGATCGTGGGTTCCATCTTCCAGTCGCATATGGTGGACAGCGCTTCAGTTATTTGCATCCAGAAGGACATTATTACTGGGCAAAATAAAGTTACATGCATAAAATCAGCTCCTTCTAGGTTACATTTTGTACAACATACATGAGAGTCAGGAAATATTTTACAAAGTCGTTCAGGTGTATAGTAAGCTCATCGTAGGAATTTGAAGTGAACTAATCTTAATGACATGTTCAAAGAGACATTTCTCGAGAGATCACATGCTGTGAACCAGACTATGTCCTCCATCTCTTCCCCTATTGCTGCTTCCCAGAATGTTCTCAGAGCGGAATCATCTGTATTCTCAGATTGTCGCAAAATGGAGTATACATTAGTGATATGGTGGCCCTCACCTATAGTTGTCATACTGTATGTGAGTAATTTGTTTTCGAGTGGTTCCTCGGGAAGTTGGGGCCACCGTCTGTGTAAGCAATGTTTTAGTTGCTGCCACTTTAAAAATATGGACATTCCTCTTCCCGCCATGTCTAGAATGTCTTTTTCCTCGCATAATTTACCATCACTAAATAGATCCTCGAGTGTCAACACACCATTCTGAATCCATGGGACAAATTGGCGCTCGTTAAGACTAGGAGAGTGTACAGATACATCCCAAATGGACAAGTATGATGAATACCAAGAACCTCCTGCCAGTCTTTTATTGGCCTCTCTCCATATCCTCATACTACACCTTGCGGGTCCCTGACTGCCTTTAATTGGTGCTCTGGGGTCAGCTAGTAGTCTGTCAGCTTTTACACCTGTAAACCAATTCCGTTCGATTTGTAAGTGTGGGCGATCCGACTGTACTTCTAGCCATCTAAGTGCATTGTAAATCTGAGCTGCTTTATAATAGGTCTGTAAATCAGGGAAACCAAAACCTCCCTTATCATGTGGTTTAGTTAGAGCGGAATAGGCTATCATCGGCGATTTCCCTTGCCACAGAAAAGTAGAAATTAGTGTTTTCAGTTTGGAGAAATACTTTGTGGGCATGTATATGGGGATATTATTGAACAGGTATATGAATTTGGGCAGAATTGACATTTTTATGACCGATATTCTCCCGGCCAGAGAAAGGGGAAGAGGTCCCCATTTCTCCAATTTCATAGCGACTCCTTCTAGTGTAGTATCATAATTATATTTACGCAAATCATTCTCTGTTAGAGCGATTTGTATTCCTAGGTACTTGAAGTGGGTGCGAATGGAACTAAGCGACTGGACCAGAGACTGATGGGGTGCCAGCGAGCCGCATGCAAAATAATGAGTTTTGTTGAGATTCAGTCTGAATCCTGAATATTCCCCATGTTTAGCAATTAAATCTAAAATAGGTTTAAGGTTTTTCACAGGATTTTGGATGAAAAGTAGGAGGTCATCAGCATACGCAGTTAATAGAGTGTTAACATTGCCTATTTTAATCCCTACGTCATCGAATCTGACTCTGAGTAGCCTAAGCATAGGTTCCATGCATAGTGCATAGAGCATTGCTGACAGAGGACAGCCCTGTCTGGTTCCTCGTCCTAGATATAAAGGGTCAGACCAATCACCATTCATGATGAGCCTTGCTGTGGGATCTGTATAGAGAACCCTTAGCCACCGTAGAAATCCCCTACCCATCCCCATACATTTCAATACACGAAACATAAAGTTCCAATTTACTGTATCGAATGCCTTATAGCCATCACAGGATACTAAAGCGAGTGTTCTCGACTCTGCAGACCCAGCGAGTACCGTAAGAACTCGTCGAATCGCGTCTGTGGTAGAACGCTTGCAGACGAATCCGGACTGGTCGGGGTGGACTAATTTGTGCATATGAGGTGATAGACGGATAGCCAGGACTTTAGCTAGAATTTTAGTATCGAAGTTGATTAGTGACAGCGGGCGGTAAGCCTCACAGTTAGTTGGGTCACCTAGTGGTTTAAGTAATAATAAGATTTTGGCTTCATTTAGTCTACCTGTTAGTTTCCCCTTTCCGAACGCATCATTAAACAGCAATGCAAGTTCAGGAACCAGAATAGTCTTGAATTCTTTGTAGAAAGCGCCAGTGAATCCGTCAATCCCTGGTGCTTTATTTGGGTCAAGGGAGCCCATCGCCTGCTGTATTTCATCAAGTGTTATCGGCCCACCCAGTTGTTCTTGCAATGAATGGTCTAGACTGGGTAGATTAAGTGTTTGAACATAAGTTTTAATGTCTTCAGGGGGGGTGTATGTTTTGTGTGGAATATAGTGAAGTTAGGTGATTTTCTAAAGTCTGCATTATGCCGTCGGTACTAGTCAACATTTCTCCTTTGGGGGATGTTATTCTGGTAATTGTATAGGGTTTTCTGTCGCAATTCAGAAGTCGTGCTAACAGGGTACTAGGTTTGTTATTTTGCCAATATACTTTCGCTTTGTAGGGCTTATGTGCTAGTCGTGATAGTGTGCTAGCTGTCTCTAAGTAGTCATGGCTCAAAGTGTTAATATTTGCGAGAATATTTAAATCTCTAGTGGAGTGATATTTTTCGTCCAGGTGTAATAATTCTAGTTCTGTTTTATGTAGGGTTCCCAATAATGACTTATGTACACCCCCTGAAAGAGATAGTATTTTCCCTCGCATATAACATTTGAAGGCTTCCCATCGAGTATCAATGCCTGTGTCCTCTACTTTATTTGCTTGGAAAAATGTGTCTAGTGCAGACGAGATCTCCTTGGCATGCACCGGGTCTTCTAGCAAATAAGAATTAAATCTCCCGGATAATGATCTAACCTTCTGTCCAGGCCATGCAACATCTAACCAGAGAGGACTGTGATCAGAGAAAGTCCTAGGTTCAATTACTATATTTCTAACCCATGGTAGCAACCTGGTCGGTATTAAATAGCGGTCTATTCTGGAATATTGCTTGTATGTGGCCGAGAAATATGTGTACCCTGCAGTTAGAGGGTGTAGTTTCCTCCACACATCCTCCAGGTCAAATATATGCATGTGTTGCTGTACTATTCTCGTGGCTTTCGTAAGTGTGTATGTGGTTTGAGATGACCTGTCTAACACTGCATCCATTACAATGTTAAAGTCGCCTGCTATCATCCAACGATGTGCGGGCCAGTTCGACATTAGTAGGAATATCTTATTAAAGAAATCAGGAATATCTAGGTTGGGACCATACAGGTTACATATAAGAACTGGTTTGCCTAGGAGTAGTCCCACCACTACGATGAACCTACCCCCCTCATCTACGAAGACTTCTTGTTCGAAAAAGGCCAATCCCTGTCTCATTAATGTCATCACTCCACAGCTGGCAGAAGTGTAAGTAGAAGAATATCCCAACCCCTGCCAATTTCGAAGGAATTGTTTACCTTCCTCCGCTAGTAAATGAGTTTCTTGCAACATTATCACGTCTGCTTGTCGCCTCCTGCAGTATGCCAAAATTGCAGCTCTCTTTGAGGCATCTCTCAAGCCCTGTACATTCCATGTAACCCACCGCAAGCATACCTCATTTGTCTCGGACATCATCCTTTCCTGTGTAATCACCTGTCTGCAATACAAGATGCCACTGAACATTTATCAATCCCATGTGCCCGTTGTGCATAGGTATAGTCAGATAACTAAACAATTCAGGTGGTAGAACTACCTTAACATAACTAATCAGATTATTTATATTCGCACCACCATCAACTGTGGTGCCTAAATACAAACATACAAACAACAAAAATGTAAAGTTCAGATCGATGTGAGACATGGTTTCCCTGACTGTGCTGTCTCCCCAGACGCGCACTAGTATGTTTTTGACATTACGATCATATTCGTACACAGCAGAGAGCTTGCGCCAGGAGTTCACCTTCAGCAGCCGTCGGTATCGTTCACTTCAGTCCGGGTGTGATTTAAATGATGGGTTCGGAGATGGCCGTGCTCGCTGTCGCCACAGTGCAGTTTATGCGATTGATGACAGGGAGAGCTCTTACTTCAAAATCTGTATCTCTTTATAATTCCTTCACATCTGGCAATATACTGACTTCAATGCAGAGTGGACCACTTCCCCTTATCAGTGCCCAAAAGTTGCTTGAGCACATTTTGGGATTCAAGTGCCCTGCTGCAGAGCAGGCCATACCTGATCCACTCTGCAACAAGGCACTTGCATCCCAATAAGAGCCCAAAAAAACACTGGGCACCGATAAGATGCTTTCTCTTATCAGTGCCCAAAGGTTACTTGAGCATTTTTTGGGGCACAAGTGCCCTGTTTCAGAGTGTGCTACATTCTGCAACAGGTCACTTTTGGCCCAAAAATGGCCCAAAAAACACTGGCCATTTTGATAAGGGGCTTACCCTTATCAGTGCTCAAAAGTTACTTGAGAATTGTATTTGTGCTTTAAGTGTCCTAAAAACACTGGCACTGACAAGGCAAATACCCTTATCAGTGCCAAAAATTCCCGGTTGCAGAGTGGACCACTCACAGTGAGTCCACTCTGCAATGGGGCACATGTGGCCCAAAAAGTGCTCATGTAAATTTTGAGCACTGATAAAGGGCCTCCCCTTATCAGTGCTCAGTGGTTTTTTGAGCACTTGCGGACCAAAATGTGCTCAAGTAACGTTTGGGCACTTTTTAAGCCATAAGTGCCCCATTGCATAGTGGGGCCCAAACGTTACTTTAGTACGTTTTGGGGTACAAGTGCCCCATTGCAGAGTGGGCCCACCATGAGTGGTGCACTCTGCAACAGGGCTCTTGCTGCCAAAAAACGACTGGCCACTGATAAAGCGAAGCCCCTTATCAGTGCCCAAATGTTACTTGAGCACCTTTTTGGCTGCAAGTGCCCCATTGCAGAGCGGGCCACTCTCTGTGGCCCACTCTGCAACAAAGCACTTGCAGCCAAAGAAGTGCCACAGAACCATTGCACATTGATAAAATGCTTCCCCTTATCAGTGCCCATAAGTTATGTGAGCACTTTGTGGGCTGAAAGTCCCCCATTGCTGGGAGTGCCACCCATGTGTGGCCAACTCTGCAATGGGGCACTTGCAGGCAAATAAGGTACTTTTTTTAATAACTTTTTTTATTATTTAGAATTTTTCAAACATGTTTAACATACAATCATGGAATGACAATGCAATAGTATCAAAATCGTCATTGCGATACATTTAGTTGTATTTCATAATAAAATGTACTATCATCACATATATAATTGTACAGATGATTTGTAAGAAATAGAAACGGGATGAAAACAACATATGCGGTCGTGACGGTAAATATCATTAGAAAGATCTTGGTAGGTTGCAAGTAAACATTCAGTATCAATTACATATCAAATAATGCAACATTTTTAATGCACTTTTGTTCTTTGAGCTACCAATACCAGTCTTATTAGCTATGCGACTACGGTAGGATTAAGTGCGTGGTAAATAAATTCCACAACCTAAGTTTCTCATCTTTTTTACTTGACTCAGGAAAAGTAAGCATACGTGAGTATTGATAATGTGCATTTCTCTACAAGAGGTTTCTCCAGTAGTATGTGTTGGGAGGGGTGGGTCTGTTCCAGTGTCTTGCTATAATATATAGCGCCGTAACAGCAGATAATCTGGCAAATTTTATATGTGTTTTAATGGCTTTTTTCTTTGGGAATGCACCCAATAACCAGGTTTTCGGAGCGTCTACTATTTTTAATTCCATACATTGTGTATAGGTGTTCATAACAATTAGCCAAAATCTTTTCATCATTGGGCAGCTCCACACCAGATGTAGATAGGAGGGGGACATTTCTGGGCATTTAAAGCATGTTGCTGTTTGATAATTAGACATTTTAGCTAAAAGAGTTGGCATTAAATAGGTCCTATGTATGAGGTTAAATTGAATATGTTGTAATGTTGTGGAACCTGAAGCTTTGGTTATGGACGTGAGCGCGACCTGCCATTCTTTTTCAGTGAGTTCAATGCCTAAGTCATTGTCCCATTGTAATCTGGGTTTCAAATGGCTTATCTGCGACAGTCGTGTCAACTCAGAATACATGAGGGATGTATAACCCGCTCCTGGGTCTGTGTCTATCAACAGTTGTAATAATGTCATGGTTGGGGGCTCTTGTTCTATGTTATCCCATGACAATTGTGCTGCATGTCTCAGTGCGGAATAGTGTAAGAAGTGTCCCGCCTTTAACTTAAATTCTGTCTGTGCTTCCGCGAAGATAATAAACTTGTTGTTTTGGAATAGTTATGACATAGCCCTACACCCTCCCTCCATTAAGTCAATGAAGTTAAAGTGGTCTAATAATCTGGAAAAGTATTTAGTGGACCAAATATCCGCTGAGGGGGCATAAATCGCTGACATGTGTTGCGTCAATACAATTCTCTTCCAACATGACATGGGAACTCTAGCTATCAGGGGTAAAGATTCTAAAGGAACATCCTCACATAATAAAAGGCCCGTAATCGGTATTGGCTGAACCGCCTGTGCCAACAGCGAGACCTCAGATGAGTCATCGTCATGCATCCAATAAGAGGCGTAACGTAGCTGGGCCACCCAATAATAGTGTTCTACATTTGGGAGCGACATTCCCCCTCCTTTCTTGGTAGCATTAAAGTTGATTGTTTTACTCTGTGTCTAGATGGGCCCCATATAAAATTGGTCAGATGTGAGTGAAGTTTTTTAAACCATTGATGTTGTACCATTTGCGTTAATATCTGTGGAATATATATCATGTGAGGTAAAGGACCATTTTAATCAGTGAGACTCTACCTGGTAAAGTCAAGGGCAGGCTACCCCAATGAGACAGTTTTCGCGCAATATATGATTCTACCACTAAAAGAATAATGTCTGTCATCTCAGATACTTTCTTAGATATATGTATTCCCAGATATTTGATTGAATTTTCAACCCATTCTAGTCCTATTTCAGGTAGGTCCCTGGTTTGACATGTAGACAGTGTGCCCATGGGTATAGCTTTAGATTTGGTGACATTGATCTCCAGCCCCGAATATTTTCCGCTAAAGCGTATCAATTCAAGAAGTCTAGGAACGTTAGTCCCTGCTGCATATACGTACAGCAGAATATCATCTGCAAACAACAAGATTAGGTGCATCTCGTTTTGTGCTACAATACCGCATTCTACATAGTGAGTGCGTAAGTGACATGCCAATGGTTCCATAGTCATTGCGTATAGAAATGGTGAGGGGGGCAACCCTGCCTCGTTCCTCTTTGTAAAATTATTTCCCCTGAAATGATCTGATTTGTTTTCACTCGGACTCTCTGAGCATTATACATGATGTGTATCCATTTTAGAAGGGATGGCCAAATCCAAATTTATATAGCACTGCAAACAGATATGGCCATGAGACCATATTGAATGCTTTTGTAGCATCGAGATTTAGGATAGCATTTGGGAGTTGCGTGTCTTTCAGGACGTCTTGTATATAAATAAGACAGTGTAAATTTGTCTGTGTTGTTGTAGGGGGTGGTCCCATGGGTACGGTGCTAGATTACAATATTAGCTACAAAGTAGACTGATGTATGAAATCGCTGAAAAGTATCTCACAACACTGTGAAATAGTAACATGAAGTATTACTATAGAGAGGCACTTTAGCTTTAAACATTATGAGCCATGAGAAATAGTTGCAGAGTATGACAATTGAGATAGTTGTATATACATGATAACCTATTACATTTCTTTTATTTAGAGTATTTCTGATCAATACATTCATATTATATCGATTGGAGAATAGATATATTTCATAGAATAGTATTAGACCAGGAGACATATATTTCAAGGATATCCAGTACAATGCTATGTGATAGAGAATTTTACCTTTCGTATTTTTGAACAGTTATAATTCCATAACCATACATTTAATTTAGATTCTATCAACGCTCAATGTCTTAGAGGGGGCTAACTGTACTGTATATATATTGAATTTCATTCAGTTTGGACGATATAAATGCACATGTACTTTACGTCTGACTGTCGTAAAAGTTGCATTAATTTTCTCCAAATGAGCTGATATTTGGTATGTAGATGGGGATGAACATTGTAAACATATTCCGCTAAGAGACAATGTTGTTAGACTTATAGAAATTAAATTATGATTGAAAGAGTATTGTATTATTTACCATTGAAATTGCCATAGGAGATTTTCTCATAGTGTTTTTGCGACTCATGCTGGTACCTGAGGGCCTGGTAAAGAGGGGTTTCTTAGGAAGTAAATGTATTTTATGAAAAGGAGTAGGAGTATTAGTTGAAAGAATAGATGGGACAGTTTATGAGGAAAGAAAGTGACTTTGCTATCCCATGCTAAATGGAACTGTCATACTAACGTAAAGCATGAAGTATTACGATGTGGCACAACTTTTGTGAGGGAAATGCACGGTTCATTTTAAATGAGCAACGATATTGATGATACTGCATGCTGAATGTTTCTTTCCCGGAGGAATTGATCCAGTATCCGGTTGACATATGTGTTAAGGTAAAATATATGATTATAAGAAAATGACCAAGGGAAGTCATTACTTGTGGAGGAGTTAATCCGGGAGATAACTTCTTTACGAGATAGTTAGAGTGGAGGTTTTTACACACAAAAGTGTTTGTGCCTCATTGTAAGAAGATGTGCTGAACATATTTGATTTGTCCATATTACGAAAGCTTCGTGACTTCCAGACAATGGAGGTTTACTGAGTTAGACAAAATATTCTTTCCTTGGGGGAGGTTTGCTGTTTCTTTCAAAGGCTTCGTGGGGAAACTGTAGTTAAGGAACTGCCTTGACTAATCCGGGAATCAACAGGCTACAGGAAAAGCCAGGGTACCATGAGGTTGGAGGAATTTATGGCCCTGGGACAGAGGAAGCCAATGTAAACGTTTTTTGGGGGGAAGGTAATCATTCATTTAACCGCCAAAATGCATCTTTATATGCTGATTCTATTATAAGGTATTATTTGAATTTGGAGAAGTTTGATACTTTGACGCTTTCAGCGAGTCTAGATAAAGGCTACAAGAATATGTCACGTCAAGGAATAGTCTTTGGGGCTATCAGGGATCCTGAGATATACTTGAGAGACTGTGGTTAGAAAAATTATAACTTTGACAGTATTTTAAAGTTGATATTGTGATGCTAGAATTTAGGTTTTAAAAAAGAATCAAAGACACGTTATTAGAAAGTTGAGTATTTCAATAGAAAACCCATTTTTAGATGTTTCAGCTTCTGAAAGTGCTAGTGACTGGGGGCAAAAACCTTAACAATACACTTTCTGAATAAGAAATATTGAATGAAGTGGAAATATAATTAGATATTCAGAAAAACCTTATTTCATAAGGGCCAGAAAAACACTTTGAGATGAAGCTTCCGATTACCATGACCCTTCCCATTCATGACACGACATTTACATATTTTGTGTGTTTGTTTGGGAGGAGCCATGCCTTCTATAAAAGTTACAGATAGAGATATTTCGGTCTCTTGCCTGCGGAATCCTGCCTGATAACATCTGGGAACTTTAATCACGACTGATTAAAGATTGAGGTGAGCAAAGTAGATTGTATTGTTTAAAAATAATCAAATAGACATTTATATTATTACATGTATTAGATAAATGAGAGTAATATTGCTGTGAATGGAAAGTTATACTGATGTTATAGATAGCTATGCAACTTCAGTGCTGGTTGCGCTACACATCGATATTTTCAATGTCATTCAGAATTCGAGCCAGAATTAATCTTATACCTCAATCTAGTTAGATTTTGGAAAAAAAATTTACAATCCATACAAGCCAACTAGATACATTTTCAGAGGAATTGCTAAGTGTTAAATCTTATCTATAGCGCCGATAGCTGTGTGATTCTCTGAAATCAAAAGTGCTAACAATGTAATAGACACAATTCATCACTCAATTCGAGAGGGAACAAGAGTTCCACAAATCCTAGGGAATAAGAGATTCAACATAAAGAAAGCTAATGACTATACAACTAGAGAAATAATCAAGAATAAGCATTGGCTATGCCAACGACATTAACCGAAACCAGAAGACACAAATGCAAATTGCATTAGAACAAGACATGAGTGTAGAATATTGTTAGACATTAGGAGAACATAATTAGAAGATTGTATACATGAAACAAAAAGACAAAGACAGTTTAAGGAATCACATGTACTTTAAACAGAGAGACGCATGCAAAACAGTCATATTTACCTAGAGAACCTTGATCCTTGCGGGATCCAGGAAGGTCCTTGCTTGATCCAGGGAGGTAATAATCCGATAGAATCCATAGGAATAGCCCAAAACGACAAAATCGAGGAAAAAGCCAATAGCGGACAAAACGTAGGTCCACACGCGACAGGCTGCGTCTATTTGCCAATTTTGCACTACTGTGCAGCCTTACGTATGATACTGAGCGTAAAAGAAAAACAGTTTTATTGAGACTGAAGGAAAGTAACAAAGAGACAAACAAATGAAAAACATTTTAAGAATGTAATAACTTTTGATGGGAATTATTTACAAATGTAATACAAGTGATAAATCCAGAGAAAAATCAATTCTATTAAGGAAAAATCGATTGTATGTATTAAATCATTAAAATACATTATGAGCTTAATAATGAAGGTATAAGAATACTGTAAAACAATTATAATCAATGATATTGTGATTTTCTTTCTGTAAAATTATATTCAACTATTTTTATAATAACATTTCAAAAACCTACTGTATCTGTCTGATTATTTACGCAGAATAAAGCTGGTGTCTGCGTTAAATGGTTTTATTTAATAAAATAAGCAATAGGAGAGCCAAGACTTTTCTTCATCACTATTTATATAGAAATATAATCCATTGGGATCACAACCCTTCTGGTCAGAAATATCCACCCGAAAATAAAAGAGCTCAGAAGAGAGACTGCCCTAGCAGGAAAGTTTCTAGGGATTAAACAGAGACCCAGACCTCTCTGTTTAAGGGGATTAGTCTACACTGTGTCAAGTCACCTATAAGTATCATTCATCCTTTATACCCTACATTGTTCTCGTTGGGATGAACCCTGATTAGTCAGGATGTATTATTTTAGTTAAGAGGGGCTTAATACGGTTGTCTAGTATTCCCCCTAACATTTTTGCGTCAACGTTCAGTAGGGACAGTGGTCGATAGGAAGCAGCATCCATGGGATCCTTATCTGATTTCAAAAGTAATGTTATTATACATTAATTTAAAAATGGAGGAAGAACACCTTTAGAATGTATTGATGTTAGTAGGTTCAATATTTTGGGGGCTAAAATATCCGAATATGTTTTATAGAATTCAGCCAGGAAACCGTCCGGTCCCGGTGTTTTGGAGTTGGACATGTTTTTTATTGCCGATAATATTTCTTGTAGTGAGATTGAAGCCTCTAAGGCTTCCTTTGGTCTTGGGATATATTAGGTAGATCTATCCCATTGAGCCAGTCGTCCAGTGCCGACCGAGAGGGCTGTTGTGGAGTCATATATAATTGTCGTAAATGTTGTTTAAAATAGTCATTTATTTCTGATTGAGCTATGAGTAGTTCCCCAGTTGGAGTGTGTACTGCGTTAATCGTGGTGGATTTGGGGGCTGTTCTAGTGAGCCATGCCAGTGAGCCATGCCAAAAGTCTACCTGGTTTTCCTCTCTCAGCGTACACATGTGAAAAATGTGTATTATAATCGTATTTTGCCAATCGTTCCTGGGTATTCCTGTGCTCTAGCAGCAATGTAGTCAGCGTTTTCGTCTGTTGCTCAGTTAAAGGGAATTGTGCTTGCAGCTCAGCTATAACCTGTTCTTGCACATTAACATCTTTTAACAGGGACTGGCATACTCCCACCGAAATACTAATGGAAGTACCCCTAATTACTGGCTTCATGGCCTCCCATAGAAGCTCGGGGGACGTGCAGATGGTGAATTTATCTGGAAATATTCATTTAAAGAGGTACGAATATGGTCTTGAAAGGCTGTGTCATTTAGAAGTTGCGTATTCAATCTCCAAGGTGGTCTTTTGTGCCTGGTTTGATCTACTACTAGTGTCAGTTCACATGGAGAGTGATCGGAGAGGGTCTAAGGTAAAATGTGTGTGGAATTACAAGTATGTATGTCTTCTCCACTCACTAATATAAAATCTAGTCGAGCTCCATAATTATTTTGTTGAGTAGTATGAGTGTATTGACGTGCATGAGGGTGATGCAATCGCCATACATTCACCAAGCTTATTTCAGAAATTATTGAGTTGAGAATGACAGACTTCTTAGTAATCGATATTTCTTGTGGGGATAGACGGTCTATTGTTGTATTCAAGACACAGTTAAAATCTCCACACCATATAAATGTCCTATCTCTAAATGGTGACCATTTGTGTAGCAACATTGTGTACAATGTGTCATCATCTACATTAGGCCCGTAACTGTTTATTAAGCAGATCTTCCTATATTCCAAACTTGCCAACAATATTACAAACCTGCCATTCACATTAATTATTTGCTGTTGTACAGTAAATGGAACAGTGTTTTCTACCCATATTAGGACTCCTCTAGCCTGTGACGAATAGGAGGTGCCCTATAATTGGCCTCCCCACTTTCTGGTTAACCTCTGCAGTTCTTCTTTATTCATATGAGTCTCTTGTAGACACGCTAGCTTAATGTCGTGCCTAGTTATGAATTGCTTAACCATGTACTGCTTTTTATAGCTTCCCATTCCCCTGATATTCCATGTCAAAACATTGTATCCTGACATTTGCTGCCTATTTTTACTTTGGTGATCAATTTGCACCACATGTGTCCTTCTAGCATAGACATATCCATGATCATAAAACATATAACATAACTAACTCCCTTAATAAGGTAGAGCTTCTCCCTCCCGGGGCCTAACATATGCCCAAATCCCCCCATGAAAGTCTCAACTATTTGGAAACAATTTTCTACTAGGTTTCACAGTTTCTATCTGACAATAATTCTATTTGATTTCTACCTTTAAGAACTGGGATTTAATACCCTCAGTGTTGCACTATTGATAAGATAATAGGGGTTAGTACATACCCTGATTTAGTGTCACTGAGTTGGAGATTGATGTTGATTGTGTGGCAAATAGGTTACTTGAGCATATTTTGGGCCACAAGTACACTCATTGCAGAGTGGTGCCCCAGCGTCCCAAAGGTTACTTGAGCACTTTTTGGGCAGCAAGTGCCCCGTTGCAGAGTGGGTCACTTTCCCTTTTCAGTGCCCAAAAGTTACTTGAGATCTTTTTGGGTTGCAAGGGGGCTGTTGCAGTATGACCACCCATTGGTGGCCCATTCTGCAACTGGGGACTTTCAGCCCAAAAAGTGCTAACAAAAACACTGGACACTGATAAGGGAAAGACCCCTTATCAGTGCCTAAAAGTTACTTGACCACTTTTTGGGCCACAAGTGCCCCGTTGCAGAGTGGGCCCAAATGGAGCTTGCATCCCAAAAAGTCTCCAAATAAACACTGGGCACTGATAAGGGGCTTCCACTTATCAGTGCCCAAAAGTTACTTGAGCACTTTTTGGGCCGGAAGTGCCCCGTTGCAAAGTGTGCCCCCGGGGTGGCTAATTCTGTAACAGGCCACTTCTGACCCAAAAAGTGAGCAGAAAAACACAAAATGTGCTCAAATAAGATTTGACCATTGATGGGTGGAAGCCCTTTATCAGTGCCCAGTGTTTTTGGACACTTTTTAGGCCAAAGTATTCCATTGCAGAATGGGGCCCCTGCAACCCAAAAGATACTTGAGTACTTTTCGGGCAACAAGTGCCTTGTTGCAGAGTGGGCCATCCACAGTGGGTCCACTCTGCAACAAGGCACTTTTGGCACTAATCAGGGTGTTCAAATGTTACTCGAGAACATTCTGGGCTGCAAGTACCCCCTTATCGGTGCCAATAATTTACTTGAGCACTTTTTGTGCCACAAATGCCCTGTTGCAGAGTGTGTTATCCGCAGGTGACCCACTCTGCAATGAGGCACTTGTGGTCCAAAAAGTGCCCAAAAACACTGGACACAGATAAGGGGCTTCCACTTATCAGTGCCCAAATGTTACTTGAGATCTTTATGGTTTTTATGGGGCCCATTGCAGAGTGGTGCTCCTGTGGCCCAAAAAACAAAAGTTACTTGACCATTTTCTGACCTGCAAGTGCCCAGAAAACCACTGGGCACTGAAAAGGGGAATCCCCTTATCAGTGTTCAAATATTTCTTGAGCACTTTTTGGGCCACAAGTGCCCCATTGCAGAGTGGGGCACCTGCAGCCCAAAAGTTACTTGAGCACCTTTTGGGCAACAAGTTCCCCATTACAGAATGGGCGATTGGCAGTGGGCACACTCTTCAATGGGGCACTTTTGGCACTGATAAGGGACTCCCCTTTATCAGCGTCCAAAAGTTACTCGAGCACTTTCTGGGCTGCAGGTAGTCCTTTGCAGAGTGGGCTACTGCCCCTTATCAGTCCCCAAATGTTACTTGAACAGTTTGTGGCCTGCTAGTGCCCCATTACAGAGTGTGCCACCCTGTGTGGCCTAAAAAAGGCCCAAAACCACTCTGCACTGAAAAAAGGATAGTACACTCGGCAACGGGGCTCTTGTGACCCAAAACGTTTCCAAAAAACATTGGGCACAGATAAGGGGCTTCCCATTATCAGAGCCCAAAAGTTATTTGAGCCCTCTTTGTGCTGCAAGTGCCCAGTTGCAGAGTGGGCATATCAGTGCCTAAAAGTTACTTCATCACTTTTTGGGACGCAAGTTGCCTGTTGCAGAGTGGACAGACTATGGGGGCCAACTCTGCGAAGGGGCCCTTGCAGCCCAATAAATGGCCAAAAAACAACTGGGCAATGATAAGGGGAAGCCCCTTACCAGTGGCCAAAAGTTCCTTGAGCACTTTTTGGGCCGTAAATTCCCCATTGCAGAGTAGGCCCACCGTGGGCGGCCCATTCTGCAAAAGGGCACTTGCGGCCTAAAAAGTGTCCAAAATACACTCAGCATTAATAAGAGGCTTCCCCTTATCAGCGACAATAAGCTACTTGAGCACTTATTGGGCCACAAGTCCCTAGTTGCCAAATGGGCCACCCGCGGGTGTCCCTCTCTGCAAGTAGGTCTGAACTGGGACCCCAAACCAGCCTTGAAAAAAATAATGAAGCTAGCCCTTCACTTTGGCACACAAGCACACACAGTTAATGAACATGGATGAAACCATGTTTGCGCCGCCATCCCCCATAAGATTTGCTATATTGCAAAAGTTGTGGTAAACATTTATTTATGTATTTATTTATACAGCGCCAAATGTCCGCAGGCATCAGGGGGCTAAGACAAAAGACATAAACAAAACATATGAGGACACAAACATTTGAATCAGAGCAGGTGTTGATGGATCAAGCAGAGTCAGTGAGACCAAGGCCGTGGGATCAGTCAGTATCGAATAAGTGAGTCCATTGTTCCTTCCAGAAATGCAGAAGGGTAGGGGCAAGACACAGGGGCAAAAGAATATCATTCCAGAGAAGGGGACCATGAGATACAAATGAGCGTCTATTACCACAGACCCTGGCCACCTTTGGGCATTGAAAGAGAGATTTGGAATTGGAGCGCAAAGTTCTGGTAGGATGGTAAGGTGTCAAAGCGTTGATGAGATATGCCAGGGCTTACTTTTCCTTGCACTTGTATATTAAACAAAGGCCCTTGAAGTTTATCCTTTTTTTGACAGGGAGCCAATGGAGAGATCACCTCTGGTGGGTAATGTGTTCGCACCTTGAGATGCCCGTATCAATCCAGACCGCATCATTCCGGAAGACCTGCATTTTCTGAAGTTTTTTTTTTTCCAAGTGCCAACCAGGAGACTATTGCAGTAGTCCAGTCTGGACAACACCATAGCTCTCCCAATAGTGGCACAGTTAGTCTTTGCATTTTGCAATTTTTTAAAATACATATATCAGGTTCAAGGGACTTATTCTCCAAGTTCGTCTACTAGACTGAAAACATGTCCTACATTTTTGCATTTCCCTCTGTTCTTTCAAAAGATACAGAAACTGGAGTATGTTTGTAAACTGTTCAAATGCTGACCTCGGTAGAGTCCGGGGAAACATTTATTTCTTAATGTTTCAGTGAAGTTTTGGAGTTATTTTTTGCATGAATATTAAAGTAAAAAAAGTTTACTATAATATGCTTGCAAAAAAAGTAGTGCATCTAAAAATGTGAACTCTCCCTTTAAGGCCAAATATGACTTCCACAATTGCGCACCTCCAGAGCAACATCAGACACTAGGGTACTGTTAAAAATTCTCAAAGACCTCGAGAGCCGGCTCCCCCACATACTAGCACTGTGCAGGATGACGCCTGCTGCACGAACATTCAGGAAGCACTTAACACCAAAATCACCATTCTCAAGCGATCGAGAGCCGCCTCCCCCACATACTAGCACTGTGCAGGCTGACGCCTGCTGCACGGACATTCAGGAAGCACTTATCACCGAAATCACCATTCTCAAGCGCTCGAGAGCCGCCTCCCCCACACACTAGCACTGTGCAGGATGACGCCTGCTGCACGAACATTCAGGAAGCACTTAACACCAAAATCACCATTCTCAAAGCGCTCGAGAGCCGTCTCCCCCCACATACTAGCACTGTGCAGGATGACGCCTGCTGCACGGACATTCAGGAAGCACTTAACACCGAAATCACCATTCTCAAAGCGCTCGAGAGCTGTCTCCCCCACATACTAGCACTGTGCAGGATGACTCCTGCTGCACGAGCATTCAGGAAGCACTTATCACCGAAATCACCATTCTCAAAGACAAATTCTGAGCCAAAAAATCCTCCTTGCAGAATACAATGCACACTTTGACCCACCCACATAACCTCAACTGCATCCCATCACCACATCTCCACCCTTCAATTTAATTCCTTTCACAGCGCGTGAGGCAGCCCATATCATTAAAGGTCTCAAACCTTCTCTCTGTAAAGGGGACACATCTCGCACCTATAGATAAAGACTGCGTTGACACCCTCCTCTCCTCTGATCATCAACTTTATTAATGCCTCTCCACCTGCATCAAGGAAGCTTGGGTTACTCCTCTGCTCAAGAAATCTGATTCCTGAATTCTTGGAAGGACATTTCCAGCCAATCATATTGAAGTATCATGACAAACAGGACAGATCATTCATAGCAGCTTGGCCTCATAACCACCCGTAGCACACAAGATAAAGATTTTTGTAATTGTTTCAGAAATTGTTTAATTTTATTTTTTTAAATGAAAAGTACAACAAATAGACAGTTTTTGACTGCCAGTTACAAAGCAAATGTGTATACGGTCGGAATGGGTATTTTTAATGCTGCCGAATACCAATTACTATCAAAATGATTGACTATTTTTACACAATTTATATTTTGGTAGAGTGCAATAATCTCGACTAGAAATATTGTTGCGTGTACAAATCCCTACTAATAATATAATCGAATGTAAAAAAATGGAATTCTATCCTCCAGTCTGTGCGATTTGAAAGTGGTATTTCCCATCATAATAAATGGACACCATGTAAGTGTATGTCAACAAGAATGCTGTTGACATATATAGGGTCATTACGACCCTTGCGTAGTCATGCGGAGGGGCAAAACATGTGGACCCTACGCAAGGGTCCGCATGTTTTGCCTCTTCGCATTATTACAAGTTTGCCATGCAAACATGCGTACCGTCCGCATGGGGACGGTACGCATGTTGCATGTTCAGCAAACATGAAAACGGTACGCATGAAATCCATGCGTACCATCCGCCACCCCCTACCCATGCGGAGAGGAAGCAAATTTTCCTCTCCACATGGGTAAATGCCAATGTACATTCTCAAATGTACATTGCCATTTTACCCTTTATTTTCGCTTTTACTGCACATGCATTGCATGCCTGTGCAGTGAAAGCGAGGGCCCTTTCCACTGTGGATCGGGCCCTCCAGTGGATCGGGCCCTCACCCCTACGCATGAATTCATGCAGTCCCGCCTGAATTCATGCGGAGGGGGCAGTGC
>JAVHNF010137563.1:0-15589 GCA_034783455.1 Micropsitta finschii | reverse complement strand
GTGCCCAAGTGCTAGCTACACATCAGACCCACATGAGATCCTGGGTACTAGTTGAAGGATTCCCCAAACCTGGGATGTACATATGTAATTTGGTGGCAAACTTCAACCTGGACTGGAATAACCAGCAAGTAAGAGGCTCTGGGTCCAGTTAGGGGTATTAGGTATTCAGTGGCACCTGCGAGTGTGGGGTATCTGTGCAATGAGCACGTGAGCACGTTTGCTAGCAAGCATCAAGCTGAACTAACCAGCAGGAGCAAATAAGACCCACAGAGCTATTAAGAAGGCCCAAGATCTAGGCAGGAGTACGGGAGGGATGGAGGGTCCATGCTCTATGTACTCCATGAATGTGCCTGTAAACCTGGGAGGAGGTGAATGCTTTCACTACTGAACTTCAATCCTTACCAGCTGAAGAGAAAGGGGATGTTGCTGTTTAAAGCGTTGAGTCCTGGCAGCACTGAAGCTAGGTGCAGATGAAAGCAACTCTTTATCTGTTGCACTGTGTTTAGCCGGTCACATCAGTGTCCTCTGCACATGGGTCTGTTTCCGAGATGCTCACTCAGCCTTCCTATTGTTTGGATCTGCAAATGGAAAATCAGCAGCTACAGCCATGGGCCTGGGACAGAAAGCCAAGAGCTATTTTTCCAAAGTCAAATCCTTTCAGCATCTATTACTTTTCATAATGGCAAACAGGGAAACAAAACCAGTTTAGAATTGCTACAACTGTATTCATTTACTGAATTGTTCCATTAATAAACAATGATTTTCATGCAACTCAAGATTTGTGAATACTTTTGTCTCTCTCCTGTTCACTGTCTCCAATCCCACAAAACTTTTGAGCTCATTCGTTCGGTTTTGAGCCAAATGTGGAGCAGTTAACACTGTCCTGTTATCCCAGCTATTAAAGTCATTCCTTAAACTATGCCAGCAGCTCAGAACTTATTTCTCTGAAAATATAAACATCTTGTTTACTTCACCTTCTGGACTATTAGAAACCCTTACTACCAACAGACAGATGCTGGTAATACCACTGCTATTATTACTACTAGATTTCCCCTAGCAGAGTTTGGTATTATTGAAAAAACAATGGTTTTTTTCCTCAGGAAACACCCTAAGTGTCACAGATAAGACAGAGTAAATGACAGCCTCTACTGGATCTGAACACTGGGTACAGTCCTAGAGCTGATGAGCACAGAGCCTTTACCTTCTTATTTCACAGCCACTCACTGGCTTTTCCCCAGGCCTCAGCTTCCCTTCCCAGCAGCTGGATCAACGCTCATCTGTGAAGGTGGAAAAGCAAGTTGTGCTGGTTCTGCTCCTAGTCATGGGCATCACATGCCAACACCTCTGGGCATCCTCTAGCATTCGTTCCCATGCAGCTCTCTGATCCCCTGGATCATTTGCTACTTCCAGGATCTTTCCTCTAGCTGGTATATCTTGACCTTCTTCCCGGGCACTTCCTCCTTCCAAGACTCCTTTTTTCAGGAACCCTTCATTTTGGCACCAACTCTTCCTTCAGGAATACCAAGCCTCCTGTTTTCCCAGTCTAAATATCTTAGTGCTGAAACACATCAGCCTCTTACTTGGTGGTTCTCAAAGACAAAGAGCTTATTTACGAGCAGCCCACACTGGCTGCAGTCAGAAAGTAGCAAGCTTCTGGGCTTCTGTCTTGAGTTCAAAAGCACTTCTGGGAAGCACTACCTCAAGAAATCATGCAAAATTATACAGAAGCTACATGTCTGCACAAGGTATAGCTCTCCAAATGGAAGATACAGATTAATCAAACCAGAATCCTTTATTTTGACACCTCAAGGCAGTAAAATACAAGTATACAAAAAGAATATATGAAAGTGGCAGTGATAATGCAACTTGATGCAATCCTACAGAAATCTAATCCATCAGAGTGGACTACTTCATTCATATACCTCTCTGTAAAATATTGCACCATTTCAAAGAGGGAGCACTCAGGAAGAAAGTGGGTTTTATATTCCACGGAGGTACAATGGCCCCTAAACCAGCATCTTCAGAGTAAGGCACCAATTGGCAAGTATGATCCTTGTTTTGTTTATCACATTGTGTGTAAGGTAAGCGCAAGATGCTGCACCTTTGTCAGCTGGAGGACACATAGCCTTCATTTGCCTCAGCGAAACAATAAACATGCCTAGTTTTCCAGCCTCCCCCCATATCCCTTTGTGCTTCCTACTCATGACTCTATCCCTCAAGAAGTATGTTAAAAGCCACACTTAACATAAAAGGAGTAAAGCACGAACAATGCCAACTTGCTGCTACAAAACGGAGATCGAGACTCAGGTGAATGCAGACTAGTTCATAGGCAGCCCAGTATGGCTTAGTGTGAGGTGCCCCTGCCCTTGGCAGGGAGGTTGGAACTGGATGATCTTATGGTCCTTTCCAACCCAAACCATTCTGTGATTCTATGAGGATTCAGGCTCTACCACAAAAAGAGCACAATGCCCACTCTCCCATGTCGCATCGAATGGGAGTAACCGCAGCTGGACACGAGCGAGAGACATGCATGAAGAGACTGCGTAGGAAATTTCCAAGTGATGGATTACGCCTTAGTTCTTATGGAGGATTGGAAATGACACTTTGCAAACAGCATCAGCTAAACAACAGCTTCAAATGATCATGGCTGAAGAAATAAAACTCATACAAAAGGGTAATAATATGAAACTCTTCCCTTTCATTTCGAAGGGAAACAAACTGCAGTGATAAATAGTCCAAGCAACACGCTTAGATTGTAAAGAGCTGCCTTGAATGCTTTTGTTAATTAAACAAAAGTCAAAAGGTCCTTTTGTACAAAGCTGTAGGGTTTCAGGGATCCAGTTGTACAGTACAATTCATAGTCTCCTGAGAAGTTGGCGGATTGAAGGCTCTGCCTGTTGTGACACACAGGTACAATGGCAAACAAATTCCTCCAAAGCAATATTCCATGCAGTTGCTCACTTTTGGGCCTAAGGGGAGCTAACCTAGAATTTCTAGATTCAAAACTATTTCTGGGGCAGTTTATGGAGGCTTATTTGTCTGTAGGAGAAACCGTAGATCTCAACCTGGTTTGTTGATAACTGGGGATGTCTTGCACTTCTTCTGACTACCTGGCTACAGAAGGAATGTGCAAAACCAGACCTTTAAGTTATCAAGATGATAGGAAAGTGTCAAGTACTGAAAACAATAACCTTCTATTTTAGAGGAGAAGTCTCCTTCACAAGGGAGCCCTTTTCTAATGTCCACAGGAACTGACTGTCCTGCATGAAGAACCAGGCAGAAAGTACTTAAAACTTTTAAAACACAAGCATAGGATAAGTAGCATTTTATGAATAATTTTCCTTTCAGAAAGGTTTAACTTTTAAAAGATTGTATGAATAGTCTGTTTCCCTTTTCACATTCACTTTTCTTAGAAATGTCCTTAATGTCTCCTTCCAAAGGATGTTCCTCACTTCTTCTCAGTTCCAGTGCTGATCCTCTTTCCATCAATGTCTATACATACGGATTAAGTCGGGATATCAGAATTTTGAACCCTGAACCGAATCAGATTAGAGAGTTGCCAGATTATTTAAAGACATCAAGAATCGGACTGGCCAGATATAAACCATCACTCCCTGCTTGTGCATCTCACGTCACAGCCTAGAAGAATGAAAGCGCAGACATCCACACTCCAAGTCCAGCTTTGGCGGTATCTCCCTTGCACAGAGCTGGCAGGGTTATTTTCCTGGCAGATAACCAGGGAACAGGTAAAGGTCCCGGCAGAGCGTGCTGCAGTATTCCGACATTTCTTTGCAGCGGTGGAATTCCGTGCCTGGGGCATAACCTTCTCGTTGCTTGATGTGCCTGTTCACCTAGATGTGAGAACAAAACACCAGGAGGATTAGGACAAGGAAGAAAAACTTCATTGTTTTCTGTACTGGTAGATTATTCTGTTTACCTTACTAAGTAGTCCTTTGCATATTGTCTTTCTAAATTATAAGGATAATGAAATCGGGTGCAGTTCCACAGCAGCTCAAGCTCCTCACACTGCTCTCTTCACTCCCTCTACCCCCATTTTCTTATTCTTTACCTTATGTGATTGTGCAGTTACGTGGTGAGCCAGTTCAATGAATGAATCTACCTGGAAGAAAAGCTATTTCTACAGAAGAAAAGTCATTCTTGGCAGATTGATTCTTCTCTTAAGTTCACCACGTGACTGCACAAGGAATGGACAGAGTCAAAGGAACAGCATTTTTACTTTGGTTAAACTGCTGTGGAAGTGCATATAAATAAACAGGGGAGAAAGCAATAATTTTGCTACAAACAAGGCAAGAACAATTGCTTAATGTAGATTAATCCTACCAAAGAGAAGCACCGGAGGGCTCTTCAGATACAAGGTAAATGTGGGAAAGAGACTCCTGCTCACCTTCACCAACATGTCAGCCACGTGAGTGTCTCGAGAGTCCTCTGCAAACACAGAGGTGAGAGCCTCAACATACCAGGATCCACGCTTGGTGTTTCGCATGGCTGCAGTGCCTAAGAAGAAACTGTGTATGATGAAGTTTCTGGGGAACGCAGACACACAAAACCTCCTTCTGCCTTAACAATTAGGGTCTCTCTCCAGTACCTTTCAGACAAGCATATCCACAGATCATATCAGAGCATGTAGGCAGACGCAGCTTGAGATTTTCTTCCTTGTTTGCATCGCTTTCCTCACAGCCTGGGGAATCTGACCATTCTTTCCCATCTTGCTGATCCACTCCCCGGTCTGTCTCATCTGAGGGGGCAAATAAACAAAGAAGGAGTGGGACAGAAGGAAAAGAAAAGAAAAAGAAGGAATTATCCGTATTTACTGGAAGCGCTTGTCTTGTTCTTCCTTTGTCTGGGGCTCTGGTCAGCAATGCCACAACTGCTTCTAAGCAGAAAGCTTTTACATGAACTTTAAGTGGTTTTAGCTGTTCTTAAAATTCATCTGCAAGTTATCCTGCACAAACTAATGTAGATACCATCAGCTGCTGAACCTAAGGTGACTGTTAGTCTACATGCTGATTATTTTTTTCTCCCCTCTTCTTTCCTATGCAGATCATGGGATAACTGGAAAGCAAAGTTCCTAATAGTTCTACTTCATGCATAGAAGGATTCGATGCCTAGACTTACAAGTTTCTATTTTCCACTTTTACCTACCTTAGAAATGTCCAAAAATGTCTAGTCTAGTTTGCAATATTAATTACCTCCTTATTGCAGAACTCAAGCAAGAGCTATGATTTTAGTTGCTAAGGTCTACCATCAAGACATCAAGGAAACATGGACCAAATATCTCACCTCGTTCTAAATCCTAATTAAAATCAAGGCTTTCAATATATAACTTCTGCTTCGATCAGAAGCATATATTGTGCAATAGTAAAATATAAAATAATCTCACCCCAAACTGGAGAAGGAACCCCAGTACCTGGAGATTAGTTTAAAACCTGGAGAACATTTAGTACCTTTTCCAGGATTCATTAGTATTATGACAAGCGTAGATATTCTCAATTGCTTGTTTACATGATGCAGTTCCCATTGTAATCTACACTAACTACTTAGTAGTAACTTTAATAGCCCAACTATGTTGTATGAAAAATAAAACTACATTTTACAGGGTTTTTTTAATATGATTTTGCCCTTTCGTTATTTTGTTGTAAGATGAGAATCTACTATTCTGCTTCCTAACAGCATGGATCAGATTTTAGTTTTAGGAGGCATAAGCATCCACTTCCTATCATGATGGCTCTAGGTTTTTGTTGCCAAGATTGTGCCTAAGAAATGCATTTGGATTCCTAACCCGTTTACAGGCACTGACATTGGTGGCATCTCCTAATTACGGCACAGGAAATGGACAGTTGAAAAGTCAGCAGTGTTGTTGTTTTCCTCCAAAATGAAAGCAGCAGTGCGAGGGGTCAAACACGCCAGACTGGGATTGTGGGACACGCAGATGTAGCCTATAACTACGGCTCCACAGCTCAACATTTCATGATTGCTTCCATCAAGTTCCTCCATCTCTTTAAGGGAGCAATGCAAAGTTTTCCATTTTGAACTACACTTTTTTAATGCATTTCATCACATGTCTCCAAATGCTCTTCGTTCTTCCTAAAAATTCCATATACTATTCACAGCGCATGTTATTTCAAATAAGACTCAATTTTACAACCAAGCTATATTATTCAAACTGTTATCATCCCGTAATATACAATCAAAACCTTTTTGATTAAAGCTTCAGAATTAGATGTCTTCCTCATGCATTTGTCTTCAAATACCATTCCAGTCAACGTACCAGCGTAATTAAAAAGTATAAAGCACTGGGTTGTATACTCCTCTGCATACTCAACCTCTAGTACTTATCAATGGTAACTGCCACCCAGATTGAACCAGCCTGTTTACGGTTTACTCAAGGTCCCAGATAGCTGTTTTCCCAACTGACCTAAATAAAGGCTAACCATCTATCTGTCGTTATTTAGAACCATAGAATGGTTTGGGTTGGAAAGGACCTTAAGATCATCCAGTTCCAACGCCCTCTGCCATGGGCAGGGACACCTCACACTAAACCACATCACCATCCAACCTGGCCTTAAACACCGCCAGAAAACAGTGGCCCGTATGGGGATCGAACCCACGACCTTGGCGTTATTAGCACCACGCTCTGGTTAGAGCTAACCGGCCTGCCAACACTTCTCACTTTTCTGGATCAACTACTACATTAAACACAGATGTTAAGCACGTACAGCATCTCATCTTATGTCATACAGAAATGTGACAATTTGTCCTTTCCCATTCCTTTCTGCTGTTGCTGGGTTTTGATCCATGACTGCAGGTGGACTATTCAATTCTTTAGGAGACTTCTGCCAAAGGCCCTTTGGAAATTAAGCAGGCTGTAACAACCCTTCTTCATCTACAGTTTTTTATGTGTCATTAATAGAAAACAGGCAAGGCCTATTACACAAACTTAGGTGAAAAAGAATAACCGATGCATTTTGCATTCAGTTTCAACTGGTTCCAGTTGACTTGCACGGCACAGAGGGACAAAGTACTAATACAAAGTTCCCCACACCATATATTTGAATTCTGCTGTTGAAAAAACCCCATTCTTTTGGCTAGTCTAACCTGTGAATGATAACATTCAAAGGACAACAAAACGACTGACAGCTCAATTACTTCGTAATTAGCTTTCCCCTGCACCTATTAATCAAGTTTTAAGAGAGGTTTACAATAGGCATTCCCCCCCACCTCTTTTTTAATTGAAAAAAGATTTTCCCTTTCAGTTGCTTGAGTCTCAACCCTTTGCCTATTGCAGTATCCCAGTTCTACAGCATTTTGCATAGAGAGCTCCAACTGAAAACCTTCTGGGTACAGGAAGGGCAAGTCTGATTTGCCAGCATTGACAGACCCATTATTATAAGACTGCAGTCAAATAAACCTGATCAACTAATTAGGTCCACTGCAAATTCTGGCTTACTACACCTATTTCCACAATGTTACTAGTCTGCATATTCAAAAGTATCTATATTCAATTCATACTGCAAATGTGCATGTTATAACATTTCCAAATGCTCGGTTGAACTGATTATTTTTGATCACAAAAATACTTCATGTAGACTTTGGGTTTTTCCTCTGCACTGGGATTAAACAGGCAAAAGAAACATCCACCTGGAAAAAGGATGAACTATAAGGCAGCTCTGCTAAAAGTGAAAGAGAAGGGAGACTGTTCCAAGGAACATGGGAAAAGAAAGGGGAAAACCATACACGCTAGCAAGAACTTCTCTCTCACAAGGTAAAAAGCAAAGCTTTCTAAGACAGAACTTCTCATCAGAGTATCTGCAGTTTCAGAGTGACCTCAGAAAGTCCAAACACTTTAAGGAAAAATTTGGTCATCAGCAAATCTGAAAAGCAGTTTGTTACAGGCGTGTTCAGTTACAAAAGGAGGGAAAACAAACAGCAGAATTAAAGAAAATGTGAACAGAAAGAGTGGAAAAAGAACAAGTCCGTGAGAATCAAGAACTAGCATGCACAATAGTAGGTAAGAATTCTACAGTAGTATGTGGAAAAGGGTCTAAAGCATTTGGAGGTTGAAAATAGGGCAGGATACAGGAAAAGAAAAAACCCACACATTTGGAGCCAGCTGATAGCTCTATAGATGAGAAAACAAGAGACACAACGCATCCAGGATCAAGAGGCAGACAGGACCTCAGACAAGACTCCAGTGCTAGTGTACCACTCCATGCTGTGCTGCAATTTGATGTACCATATGCCCCACTCCCCCTACTGCAGGCATAGCAAGAGAAAGCCTCAATATATGAGTTGGGATATAATAGAGCTTTGTATCACTAAAGTGCTCTGGGGTCTGCAAGTCAATGCACACACCTCATGCAGAGCAAAAGACACTTACAGAGCAACAGATGCAGTGGCAGCAGCAGGGCAGAGGGAGGTGAATATGGGTCCCACTTACACCTGAGAGAAGCAAAGAGGAAAGTTGACAGCAAGTTGAATGTGAGGGTGTGTACGTGTGTAAAATGAGCCTTAACGGCATGCCAAATACATGGCTTTTAGTATTTAGGCACTCACCTCCCCGACAGGCCTGAATAAAGAACATTTTGGGCTTATTCTGGAGATTCGGACAGTTTGCATTATCAAAAAGCCGGAAGGCCTCCTGCAACTGAAAGAAGAGAGATGATAAATATTACTCACTGCAGCCTTTCGTGAGCCAAACCCAGCCTCATTTTGCTTCCATGTATTTATAGAATCATAGAATAGTTAGGGTTGAAAAGGACCTTAAAATAATCCTGTTCCAGCCTCCCTGCCATGGGCAGGGATACCTCACACTAAACCACGTTACCCAAGGCTCTGTCCAACCTGGCCTTGAACACTGCCAGGGATGGAGCATTCACAACTTCCTTGGGCAACCCATTCCAGTGCCTCACCACCCTCACAGTAAAGAACTTCCTCTTTATATGCAGGCTTTTTTGGAGTTTTGCCTTGGCACAAGGGGTGTTCTAATTCGGCTTGGACTTCTAATGGCACTGTGATTTTGTAATAGCAGATAATAATATTTAGAGATACTCAGGAACACCACAGCCAGCAACAGGATGGCTGTCCCATTAATGAGGAAGCCATCTAGCACCATAAATCCCCATGAACCTTCCTCCAGACTTCTGTGAGTGCGTCAGGAGCAGAAACATCTATTTTATTTCAAAACTTAACTTACAGATGATTATGTTTTCAGTTGGATCCAAGCTTTTTCTTCTGAGTTTTTTGATGTGGTCATTTGATTTTGCTGTGGAGTTTCTATGTGCTGAGGAGCCTCCTCCTCTTCTGATGTAAACCAGCAGTACAAGTCAGGAATACCTGTCGTAGGGGAAGAATCGGTCTGAATGAAAGTGGAGGCATTTGGGGTCTGATACATTGAGAACAGAAAGAGCAGTTGAGGTTTGTAGAGATTTGTTCTGGCTTGGTTTGTGAATGGGATTTAGACAAGGTCATGCCCTACTTATCCATGGAAACCAGTGAGACAAATGCTGATGTGGGAGTAACCATGATTTGTCTTGCAGGACAGTGTGTGTGTTGAGAGCTGAATTTACCCAGGTTTCCCCCTCCCACCCTTGCAGTAACACTTGCTATTTATGTCTTGATTTATAACATTAGTGAAATAGTAAAGAATGTGCATCCTCCAGGTTCCGTTTTCAGCTCCCCCATCCCTTCCTCCCCCTTGTACAAGGGGAGGGTGTTTATTAAGGCAACTACAGACGTTGCGAAAGCATCAGAGCAAATAAGGTAGAGAAGATCTCTTGAAAACAGCTCTGTCTGCCCATCCCTGTCAAAGGAGGGTTGTTCTCTACGAGGTATTTTCTAGTAAAATAGGAAAGGATGGTGAATTACCATATCTCATAATTAGAAAATCCAGTTATACAGCTTATGTCAGTTTTGCCAGGTCAGAGTTATTAACACTGTCCTTCTGCTGTATTTGTAGACCAGATGCAAACCCCACAGAAAGTAAAATAAAGGTTTCAGTGAGTTTTTGTTCAGAGAATGATATACTTAGGCAGACTTCTAGACTAGGTCGGACAGAGCCTTGGGTGACATGGTCTAATGTGAGGCATCCCTGCCCATGACAGGGGGTTGGAACTGGATGATCTTGAGGTCTTTCCAACCTGAACCATTCTGAGATTCTATGATCATGGTGTCCTCAGCTTATTTGTGCCTTTCTACAATACATGTGTTAGTTCATTTGTGCCTTGATGCAGATGAAGACCCATAAGCTGGGCTCTGAATTCACTTAGCTGCTGGCAGGTGAGGCACCATGTCTGGGAACTATTCCCTCTTGCCCCAGAAGCCTAAATACCAGACAGACATCTCTACCTGAATTAGCTGCCTAGTCTCTATGTGGAGAAAGAGGCATTGGAGGTCACCAGGCATTTGACCCATTTTAGTCAGCTGCACAGAGACAATAGAAATTGAAAACCCAGCAGATCTGTTTCTTCCTGTCTTTTGTGAAGAGAGTGTGGGGTGAATAGTCCATATGCAGATCTATACAGGGTAGGCAGTAGAGTGAATTTCTAAAGCTAGGTGTCAGGTATCCCAGCTGTATGTTGGCTTGTTTGGGCAAAGAGAAGAGGGAAGAGGACTTCAGTGTGTCAAGATCAATAGATGGACCCGTAGCTCTGTGGGAGAAGTTCCCATAGTGTGGTTTCTGGGGACTGTGGTTCCTTTTGAGCAGAGGACTCCAGTAGCAAAAGCATCACCAGCTGCAGCCCCATATGTTCATGGACCTCTTTTGTTGTGGTGGTGGATGAGAACTAAGCAGAGGGCAGTAGCATGGTAGACAAGGAGGATGTAGTGTTAACTGAATGAGCTTTGGCCCACAGTACTGAAGTAAGCCTCTGACTTCAATCCTTTCAGAAAAATATGAAGATATAGATCAAAGGTGTCTCAGAAACCCACCTGAGGTTCTAATGCTATAAGCAGGAAGAAGGCTTTCAGCCTAACTGAAGCAAGAGTTTCTTTATTTAAGTGTAGTTTTAAAATGAGCTTTAGTATGACTGAGGAAGAGGGAATTATATGTCAGAGATTATTGAAGAGATGGCCGGAGTCCAGAGGCATTGGGAGTGGGAAGGACATAGAGGTTGTTGTTGCGATGGTGTTGACAAGAAGGGGCACAGAGATGGCATTTGCAGAAGGGACAGCTGAGATTGATGGGTGTTTTTGGTGAAGCCATGGCAGCAAAGACTGAAGGAGCAGAGAATGAAGGCAGAAGCTGCAGGTCTGACAGCTTCTGTTGTGCAAAATAAATATTTCTGGTTTTAAGGTATTAGAATAAACATGGAGATGTGAAGGTGTGGAGAAAGCTGAAATACATTAAATATCTGTGGTAGTGTTCATTATAAAATGTGGCCTGAGTGTTCACAGGGTAGATATCCTTGCAGACTTACTGGAAGGACTGAGGGAAAGGAGGAGAAAACTGCAAGTCAGGAACTCCAGGTGTCGACAGCATGCAGGTGCATGAATAGAGATGAAAGAGAGCTACTGGAGGAGTGACGTGTGAAGGAGAACAGTTTGCCTGAACAGATAGATGAGTGCTTGCACAATATTCAGCTCCTGCTCCCTAAGTTGCTAATAGCTTTAGCCACTCCCAGTGTTAGAAACAGAAGTGCTGTTCAGAAAAAGGGACCATTTCCTTTTCTGAGCTGGAAAATACAGCCTATGTAGACTGGGAATACATTTTCTTCTGTGTGGTTATCTCTGTGTTGTCCAACTGCTCACTGCAGAGCAGCCTCAGGGCATGCAAAGCATGGCACTGAGCCTATCATCACCTTGGTCCTGGTACATGGCAATATACCTAACAAAAATTAATTTCAAAGACTATCTTACTTTTTGTTCTGTGTTTGTCAGCACATCTTATAAACATTCCTAATTTTATATTACCATGGAAAATGTGGAAAAATTGGGCTACTCCATTTGAATATGTTAGGTTACCTTTTCTGTAGATAAAAGACTCCCTAAACAGTGAGCTCTCCTGGAAGATCAACCTGCTGTATTAAGAAACAAAAAAGCAATTCAACAGTTACCTCAAAGACACAGGCAATCTTATCTTCCACTTGTCTACAAGAAAGAATGACTCATGGATACTGCATCATGACTTGCTTTTCTCTTGTTCATTTTCCAGGTCATGTTAGAGAATCATTGCACAGCATTTCAGAGTTCATTTTCCCCCGGGTCCTATCCACAGTGCTTGATATTAATTCTGATGGTTAACATTTACTGAAAGGTATCATAATAACTCTCCTAGTCATAAGGAAAGGAACTAATACCTTAGGTAAACAAAAAGGGGTTTTCACTGTATAAAATCAGCTACACTATATATGAAACACTGATTTCACCATGAGCTGACTGCTCCACGTTAGCACTGACCCAGAGAGGGCTGCATGTGCATATCTGAAAGAGCACAAGCCATCATCTCCCTCACAGGTGGCTGAGATCTGACACAAGAAGAGAGCACAAAGAAATCAGATGTCTATTCTGTGTAACTACCTCCTTGTGTAATCCTCTAGATGTTAAATAGATCATAAATCTGAATAGAAATAGTTTTACTATGTCCAACTTGGAGCAATACAGCTGAGAAACATCTCAGCATCTGGCTTTCCCTAGTCACAGTGACAGTCCCCTCGTACAAACAAATAAAAGTCAAGATACTGCCCCCTATTTTCTCAAAATCTTTTCCATTTACTTCTTGTTTCAACAAAACTTTTCTCAGTTACTTTACATTCCTGTGTTTATGTCTGTTGGAATTGCTTGCTCTAGGAGATCTGAGGGGCACTTGGAAAAAGGCTCTACTCTTGCTTTTGTGAGTTTAAGAATAACTATTCTAATTTACAGCAAAATCTGTCCATGATACTGTTTCTGACAATAGATAACAGCAAAGCATAGGGACTTAGCTCAAGCATACAGTCGCATTTCTCCTCTGTGCTCTCACAGTTTCTAACACTGTGCAGCTGGGAGATTTCAAAAAGCAAAGATGTGTTCAATGAATTGAGGAACTGGACATTTCCTTCATGTATTTCTTTTTATGAAAAACATGTGGTATGTGCAATTCTGTTGGGGCATTAATTTTAACTACACATTGTGTGAAGTTGTCCCTCCTTTTGTTTGCTCATTCTTCCTCTGAAAGGACAGGAACTTGGGCTCCTACAATCTGGGTAAGTTTCAGTTTCTGCTTTTGCTCAGGACCTCAGAGGCTATAGAGGGGAACAAAATGGACATGGATTTCCCACTTCAACTGTAGCAAGAGCTAAAACCAAGAGCAAGAGCACTGGTGATGCCAGGTCCCTGGCACTCAGCAGGGACAAGAGCATGTGTAAGAGTCCAAGATGAGGGAGAAGAGATGGAGAAAATGGGTATATGCTCCAAATGACCATCTCATGTGTCACTACTTTCATTCTACTGGTGGCAGTTAGGATAAATCAAACTTAATAATTCCAGCGGTACAGGTTAAAAAGAGAAATATACTGCTGTTCATAAGAAATCCATTCAGCTGAGATAGTAAAGTATTTGCTGATACCCGTTTTAAAGTTTATTATAATGTGATTTTTAAGTTGTTACTAATGACCTACAATGCCTTTGCATGGGTGCACATACTGTTTATAGCATAGGCAGTGTTTAATTCCAGGTATGAAATGGATAATTGATGAGTAAGTAAGCACTAAAGTATAAAGTCACCATTTATCCTGGATTAAGCATCGTGATCTCACTGGGAACAGTAGACTGAGATGGGTCTTAAGGATATAAATTTCTTAGAATTTGGTTTAATGCACTTTTCTGGATTGAAAAACACACTACATTATCATCTTGCCAATATTGACCAATATTTAAGTACCTGAAAAACAAGCTATATAAACCTAAGTAACCTACTTACATACTTAACTTACTTTCACAATGGACTGTGAAAGTGGGTTCATTTTATTGGCAATAGACAGTACGAGCCAAAATTGTTTATTCTCATGATACAGGGCAGAAAAAGCAATAGACTAGTGCTTGTAAACAATAAATTACTGTGAAATGGGTAGCCCATTAGTGGGATCATACAAGTGTTCCTGAAATTCCTATTTTTTTCCTATAGGTTTTGTTCAGCTTTGACCCTTGCTGCCTGAGAGGTGCAGAAAAAACACTTGATTTATGGCTCATGAAAATGTGTCTGGAGATTAACATAATAGCAGAATATTAAGCTCTTATAGTCACTATTAATTTACTTGATAGCATTATTTTGACAGAAGTACAAACTAAAATTTGTATACAAGTCCTTTCACCATTAATAAAGCTTTACATTCTACTCTAATACTCATAACAAAACCAAGTAACTGAAGAGCAAACCAGTAACAGCGTCACATCAGCTGGCTGTTTCTGGTTAACTGCTACTAGACTATGAAAAATTACTATCGTTCGTCTCCAGTAGTCCTCTTTCTGGTGCATCCATTCAGAGGGACCACGTACAACAGTTCAGCCATTGATCTATGACTGAGACCATTTTAGGCTCTTTGAGGGATCACTATCCCTAAAACGAGTGCAGCAAACAACAATTCAGAGGGCTACAGTCTCCAAAAGGCTCTCTATACCCAGTGCATTTGATACTACAGGGGCAGTTATTGCAGACAACTAATTACCTTTTCCTTTTCCTGAAAGTTTTGCAAAATATAGGTTTAGATTACAATTTAAGGCAGCTTATATTCCCAGCTTGGTATTAGAACTAGCTTTTATTCTGCTTCCTCAAAACCCACGCTGATTGTCACTACATTGCAAGTGACACACTGAAGTCCTACCAACAGCTCTTATTTGCATTTTGTGTTAGTAATACAGACTTTGCTCAGGACTCGGTTTATAAAACAAAAAATATGGAAAAAAACCCCTATCATTAGGACAGTGCTGAGTTGTCCCAGACAATTAGAGAAGTCAGGCCCAGCTGTTACATCAATATCCAGGTTTTCTACTTGATACCATAATTGGCATAAAAGGTTCTTGAGGGAACTGGTGTTTTGCTCATGTCTGCCATAGAGATGTATTTGACCTTTCCCATTAGAGATCTTGCACGTATATCTAACCTGGAATTGTGTTTAAATCTGGGCTACTTGCATAAACCTGAACCCAGGCACTTGTCAGGAAAGTAAAAATTCAGCAGAATTTCAGCTTTAGTCTGGAACAGAAAAAGCTAGGATACTGCTTTCATCTAACTACTATTTTGAAGTTTCAGCACTTGCTAAGTATTTTACTTCAGATGCTCCTAAACAATCTGAAGCCTCAAATAACACTATTACTGGGGCAATAAAATGGAATTTTTGTAAATTGTTTAGGATCCCCAGAGAATACATGGCAGAGGGGAGGAGGGTGAAGCCTGGTGAATTGAAATATAAAGTGAAATTGGAATTGAGGCAGTTAGGGAACATTGCTGAGCTGAATGGCAGTTCAAAGAACTCTCTCACTAAGTGATGTATCAGAACTTCAATACAGTTTTATTTTAGGCTTGGCTGCACAAGAAGTATGTGCTAATAAACTGAATCATCAAAAATAAATGGCTTCAATGTCCATTTCTTTAGAT